>JAFVLL020039655.1:0-130180 GCA_021397915.2 Tor tambroides | reverse complement strand
CCGCAGTTTTTGCAAGTTCCCGCAGTTTTTGCAAGTTCCCGCAATTTTTGCAAGTTCCCGCAATTTCATCGCATAAAATTGCATAAATATCCCGCATATTCAATCGCATTTTTTAAGAAAACGTGCCGCATAATCAAGGATTTTTGCCCGCAACAATCACAAAAAAACGCCGCGTTTTTCTGGAGGGACTGATATATACACTGTAAAAAAAAAAAAAAAAAGTTGAGCCAACTTAATATTTTAAGGCAACCAGCTTCAGCAGATTTTTGAGTTTTCTCAACTTGTTGTTTTAAGTTTATACAACAAAAGTTGAGAATCTCCTAAAAAAATTAGTTGAGAGAACTCAAAAATCTGCTGAAGCTGGTTGACTTAAAATTTTAAGTTGGCTCAACTTTTTTTGTTTTTACAGTGTAGGCCTAGATATCATAAATGTCGCTAAATATTATTCGCACAATAAGGTGAGCCACATGTCTTTTTGCCTGCTATAGCTTTCTTCTTGCTGGCAAAGAAAAAAAAAAAAAAGGCAAAGCCCCACAAAAAACACTCAGCAAGCAGCTAGGAACGAGACAGAAAAGGAATAATGTAGACATTCGTGTAAAGTTGTGTAAAAGTTTAGAAATCACACCTATTTATTATCTTAAAATTGATTACAGTGCACAAAACAATCACTATAGCAACAAGATGAACACTTATAAGCCCACTACTGTAAACTTGCTTTTAATACTGAAGACTTCTGATTTCATTTTTAGTAAATACAGTCGATAACTAAGGCACAAGATAGCGGCAGCTGCGTTTGAATGAAGCAAGAGAGCACGAGTCTGCGGTGAGATATGAGAAACATGAAAGACGTGCAGAAATTATTACAATTTAAAATAACTCATCTATTTTAATGTATTTTAAAAATATAAGTTATTTCAATGATGGCAAAGCTGAAATTTTAGCAGCCAATACTTAAGTCTTAAGTGTTACATCCTTCAGAAATCATTCTAATGATTATGTTATAGTCATCTAAACTGAAAAGAGCATATATTGTTTTGAAATCGAAAGATTTTCTATGTACATTTAATATTTTCAATTTAATGACACAAAAAAAGGAAGTGAAAATTGTGTCTAAATTTCAAATCCAGCTCATCTGGAGGTTGCACAGTTGTTCATACGATTGTGAATCATCCAGATCCTTTATTTTCAGACATACGTAATGGAACTGAATTGCGTAACTTTTCCTGAAAGGACATTTGTCTTCGACTGAATGATTAAAAATAAATATCTCTTAATAAATGTTCTCTTTTAAGCCTCTGGTTTATTTATCGAGTGCATTAAGAAGGGGTTAATTAAATTTTCTATAATAATAAAAAAACAAACAAAAAAACAATTACCATTTCCATAACACTTCCATTTTGAGTTACTAAATTTTACTGAAGTAAAAAGTTTTACTCAGTCAATATAATCTATCTGTATAGCCTGTAGATGATTGCTGTTCTTGATCAGTTGTATCTCTCATGTGTCTGTTCATTTGATCTGGAATGAGTAAAGACAGCCGCCATTACCAGAAAGTTATTTTGATTAATCTGCAGCATATGACATGATATACACCCATTTCCAAAAGAAAATGTATATTTTAGAAACTTTTTTGTATTCGATTTTTAAATAAAATAGCAATTTTGAACTGATTTTGAATGGAAGGTAAGATGCATATTTGGGCCTTATTTTTTTCAAAATGAGGCATCACTTACAGTAAACAGATCAGGTTGAACTTGCTTCATTTCAGTGAGTCATTTGGTTAATTGTATATTTTCTGCAGCTCAGCAGTAGCACTTCCTCTAAGAGACGCTATAAACTTCAACCTGAACACAAGTTCAACCTGAACACATTCAACAAGCTCAAGAATGAAGACGCTGCTGCTTTCACTGCTCTGTAAGTTTATTTCTGTGTGATTGAGTGTGATTCTGTCATGATCAGATGATGATCTGTTTTCTGTTTCTTCAGGTCTGTTTGTGTGGAATCAGTCCACAGAAGCTTTAACTGATCAGCAGGTGCTTTTAGGACAGAGTGTGACTTTAGCCTGTGAGTTTAAATGTAAAGCCGCTATATGGTTTTTGTTGAAACTACCAGCTCGTCCAGAGATGATACTGCGAACATTTGCATCCAATGATGAGACTGAGACTGATTATTATGACGAAAAATTCCGCAACAAATATTTAGAGGGAAATAGGAGCGAAATAGTAATCAACAATGTCAGTGTTGATGATTTAGGAATTTATTACTGTATAAAAGCAGGCTGGGCTTTAAAGATCAGTGACGGTATCAGACTGCACACCACTGGTAAGTGACAAACTGCAATTCATTTATACAAATATTACTGCGATCTAAATGGCAAGAATAAATGTCTTTAGTTTAAAAAGTTTTGTAATCCAAGCAATGCATTAAGTAAGTCACTTTACCTGTGCTTTCCTACAGAAATATGTCTATATAAATGTGAATAAGCAGCTAACGTATGTTTTTTTTTATCATTCATTTAGAAGTCTGACAGGACGTTTGGTGAGAGGAATAACATCCATTCATAGCACTGACTGATCCTGAATATCTACAAGTTCAGCTAAACTCTGAAACAGCTTCATAAGATTGTGTGCTGATTTATTGCTGTTTGCTTCAAACGATCAGAATTGAGAGCTGCTTGAACATGTAATGAAATTATGATTCTCAAAGACTTTAAAACATGATTTGCTTTTGTCTGTTCATAATAAAACATGACTAAAATCTGTCTGCAATTCAATTGTCAATCAAGTTTTATAATAACATTTTCTTTTCGAATAAATCAAATTTGTAATGTTTTTGATTGTTTATTTCTGTCTCTTTCTGAGTCATCAACGAGCTGATTTGAGTATTTGTGCATTTATGGGTTCACTTTCCAAATGCAATTTCACCTTCATGCACTCTAAAAAAAAAATGGTGCTATATAGCATTAAAAGTGGTTCTTGGCTCGTGATCATAGGGGAACCACTTTTGGTGCTATATAGCACCATATCTTTAAAGGTGCTATACAGCACCTTTGTCAAATGGTGCTATGTAGAACCATAAGAGGTGCAATATTGCATTGTATTTCTTCAACAAAAATGGTGCTAAACAGCACTAACAGTGGTTCTTTGGCTCGTAAAGAACCTTTAAAAGGGCTTAACAGGTTCTTTGTATGGAAGTGGTGCTATATAGCACCTTAATCACCCCAAAGAACCACTGAAGAAACATACAGGAGCTTAACAGGTTCTGTATATGGTAGCGGTGCTATATAGCCCCTCAGTCATGCCAAAGAACCGGTGAAGAACCGCTGAAGAACCACTGAGGCACCAAGTGGTTCCCCTATGATTACGAGCCAAAGAATCACTTTTAGTACTATATAGCACCATTTTTTTTTTTTTTTTGGATCTTAAATAGTTAAAGGCTCCTGAAATGCTTTACAGTTTTTTTTAAATTGCTTTGGCCCAATTTTCACAAGCAATTGGTACATTTTCAAAACTCTTAGTACTTATATCACAACAGATCATCAGAAGTACACTTTTTTCAAACATTTCAGCATATTTTCAATTGTGTTAGTACAATACACATAATCACAAAATATCCTTTTCCCTATACAAAATAAGTGTTTCATCTATATAAATGTTTCATTCACCGTAACTGCCTTTCATAAAGCTATTACTATCAACCTTTTCATTTGCATGACTTCTCATTCAGTTTAATACATTTGTCTATTATTTAATCTAAGTCGTCTTAATGGTTAATCAGTGAATCATTTGGTGCATCTATAGACATAGATTCAATAGATATATAGTTTCTATAGAATGTGATTGCAATTTAGGGATAACCAAATGCAATGAATTATTTTTACACTAAAAGTGATTTGTCTAAGATGATAACCACTATTTTGTAAGTGTGTGTGTGTGTGTTTTTCAGGTAAACCCTATTTTATGGGGACAAAATGTCCCCACAAAGATGGCAATATCTGAAATCATTGTGGGGTTTTTTTGGGTCCAATGACAATTTTTTTTTTTTTTTTTTTTTTTCCGTAAGGGTAGGGTTAATGTAGGGGGAGGCAGTATAAAACCCATTACTCCTGTGGAATGTACCCACAAGGATAGGAAAACCTGATATTTTTTGACATTGTGGGGGATCGGCCTGCTGTCCCCATGAGGGGAAAAAAATATTAAAAATAGTAAATTATGTTTATCTGAAAGTGTAACAATGCAAACAGGTTTTCTGTAAGGCATAGGTTTAGGGTTAGGGGGTAGAAAATATTGTTTGGTCAGTATAAAAACATATAGGAGTCTATGGAAAGTCCCCACAATTCACAGAAACAAACGTGTGTGTGTGTGTGTGTGTGTGTGTGTGTGTGTGTGTGTGCTTACTTACTTATTTTGGGGAGAAATTGGTAGAAGTAAGCAAAACTTGACCAAAACCTCCCTTTGAGGACGTCCTCATTTGTAAAACCGTGTGTTTTGCTATTTGTGAACACACAGCAGGACACAAGGGGGAGGAATTGATCAGAGATGTATCAGAAGAAGGGAGACAGATGGTATCAAATACAGCATTTTACATTACATTATGCCATTTATATACTGTATATAGAAGCAATACCATGGTAAAGACTGCACATTACTATAACTCACTCTTCATCTGAAAAATTCAGCTAGAATATAGATTCAGTCATATGGCACAGTGAGGACATTTAGTGCATTGACAGTAAACTCTGTTCTAGCACAACACCTTATGGCCATGTCATATCTTCATCACACCTTTTGATAAACTTTTACAAAACATTATGGATTTTATGAGAGATATGCAAGTTAGGTAATGTAAGTGTATTTTCTAGCATGACAGTATTGCCTGTAATACTGTAATTATTTCAGAAACAAAGGTGATTTGAAACATGTACCTTGCATTGTTTGCTCTTGAATGAACTGATTGTTAAAAGTACTAACTTGAAAGAAGAGCTTACTGTTGTGTTTCGGTGATTAAACCAAATATTCTCAATACATATCACAATGATCTTGTGTTCTGAAACAATAATTATGTGGAATGAAAATGTGCAACTACAATGAAATCATGAGACCAGGTTTTTAAAGAATGACAAGTATGATCAGTTTATAGTTTTGTACTAAGTGTTTTGAAAATGTACACCTTGCTTATGAAAATAGTACCAAACCAATTTAAAAAAAACTGTAATGACATATGTGACCCTGGACCACAAAACCAGTCATAAGTGTCAATTTTTCGAAATTGAGATTTATACATCATCTGAAAGCTGAATAAATAAGCTTTCCATTGATGTATGGTTTGTTAGGATAGGAAAATATTTGGCCAAGATACAACAATTTGAATATCTGGAATCTGAGGGTGCAAAAAAAAAGAAAATCAAAATATTGAGAAAATTGCCTTTAAAGTTGTCCAAATGAAGTGCTTACCAATGCATATTACTAATCAGAAATTAAGTTTTAATATATTTATGGTAGGAAATTTACGAAATATCTTTGTGAAACATGATCTTTACTTTATATCCTAATGATTTTTGGCATAAAATAAAAATCGATAATTTTGACCCATACAATATATTTTTGGCTATTGCTACAAATATACCCCAGCGACTTAAGACTGGTTTTGTGGTCCAGGGTCACATATGTTGTCTGGTTAGTTCAAGTTCAACCACATCTTCTTTTCAAGGGAGTGGTTTCCTTTTATTTTTACATTCTGCAGCACTTCCGCTCAGATTCATAGTAAAGTTAACCATCTTATAGCATATGAAATAAACAACCACAGAATGAGGACGGTGCAACTTTTACTCTTCTGTAAGTGGAAGTTCATGCATGATTTTACTGTGATTATTTGTCACAATAAAACAAACCACTGAAAGTTATGCAAACTCTCTCATCAGACTCTACATCACCTCTTTTATACAATGAAAGATTCAAAGACAAGTATTCATCTCTAACTTTCAGTGGTTTGTTGATTAGTAACATAACTAATGATGAATTAAGAATATATTTATTCCATAATGTTACACAATTTTGATGCTGTTTAATGTCTGATGATCGTGTTAGATTACATGTGGAAGCATCTGTTGGTTCGGTTTCTTCTTCACTTGTGTTTTTTTTTTGGAAATTCTTACAGAAGATGTGTACTAGCGCCCCCTACCATATAACAATGAAAAAACGGATTCTAGGAGCACAAGTAGCTCAAATAAATTTAGACGTTTTCGAAGTAGCCTATAAGTCAAGTATACTTAAATGTCATTTTCTGAGAAGTACATAAAAAGTAGACTAAAAGTATACTTTCCTATTTTTAGTTTAAAAGAAGTATACTAATAGCACACTTGAAGAAACTTCTTTTTCGTAAGGGTCAGCATTTCCCAAGTCAAGTTTTATTCATCAAATGTGCAACACAGCCTATTGATTGACAATGAAGTGTGTTAATTATTTACACAGTTCATAAACATACAATCTGCATATTAACACCACATACTAATGTTTTCTTAGACATTGCATATAGCCTTTCATTGTTTTATATAAATAACCTAACCATAAACTACACCCTAACAAAAAACCTTCAGTATTTTTGCAGTTGTTAAAATACGTAATTTAGCCTACTTTGTTTTTAAATCATTTTTACAGTTGATGATATAAGAAGATTTTGTGAGGTTCATCAGATTTAGCTCACTTACAGGTTCAAAATTGTCCCCAAAATATGGTTAAGTAGGTGTACACACACACACACAATTTACAAATGAGAATTCATCCACCTTATTTTTAGCGTAAGAGCGGGCACGGCCATTTGTGAGTTGAATGTGCAAGCCTTCTGATTGTCATTTGCTTTCAGTTATTTTATCTGTACAAAGCATCCTTATACATCCTGAAATGTGAAGCCAAAACATTTCCATCGCCATCTGGTGGCTGACTGCATTACAGGTCATAAACCCCACCCTCTCCATGTAAAAGAATGTGAGCCAAACTAAAAAAACAAAAATCAAATTACACTTCAAATTGATTTTTCCCAAAGATGGTTTCCACAGCCAACCAGGACACAGGAAACATTACATGGCACCTCACATTACTTGAATATATTGCTACTGAAAAGTAAAAAGAAGTAATGCTGAAAAAATATTGATAATATTTCATTTCATGTTCAGGTAATACACATCAGTCAATCTTAAACAACAATCAAGTTAACAATATTTTTTTCTGTGATTATTTATCAAAATATACTTCTGTTAGACTGTATGAGATGATTTACTCTTGATTATATTTGTCTAAGTCTTGTCTTTGGCTTTTGAAAAGGAACAAAAGTGTTGTTGGTCGGGTGAAACAGATGAAACTCCACTTCAGAAAACTACAAAACAAAACACAAATTAGCTTCTAATGTCCATGTAGAAAGATTATATTCACTAAACACACTGAATGATGAATAAGAGTGTCGTACCTCTTCAGCATTTGTGCTGTAAAGATGCTCCAGTTCCTCATCTTGACATTGTTTGTGTCTTTTTTTACACGATTTAAGTTTAATCTGGAATAGGCCTATAAAATAGCACCAACATTTATGGTTAAATTCTATAAAATTCATCACTAAAGGAATGTAGCAAAAAATATCAAGTAATGCACAGACATCCTTTATATCATTATTTTATATGATATGTAGTGTCCTGAATTCTCACCTATTACTGCAGAAAACATCACAATGCTCAATATAACATACAACACAATCACAGCCTGCTGGGTTTGATTGTTCAGTTCTGTCTGATTCTGATCTTGAGCAGCTTAAGAACAAAAAATACAAGGGTTTTGTGTTTAGAAATTGCAAATGTGCATCAGTGTTACATAGAACTATTATAGAAATAATAATAATAGATAAATACAAATTTAATGCATTATGTACATGGTAACTACTTTTGGATCATAAAAACAGATCAAACTTTATCAAGATAATGTTATATACACTTACCTGTGATATCAAATCTAATACCATCACTGAGCTGTAGAGTCTTGCCTGTTTTTACACAATAATATATTCCTAATTCATCAATAGTTACATTACTAATAAATAAACGGCTCAAAGTTAGAGATGAATATTTGTCTTTCAGTCTTTCACTGTACGAAAGAGATGATGTAGATTCTGATGAGAAAGTTTGCAGTATCAGCACTGGAGAATCTGGTGGTTTCAGGAAAACCCAATAAATGTCTTTTACACCAATCGGACAGTCTAAAGTCACATTTTGCCCTAATTTAGCCAGTTTATTGATTAAACTCTCTGTAGTTTGACACACCAGCAGCAGATCTGCACAGAAAAACACAGATCATTCAGATTATTTCTTAGACAACAATTAAACACATGACGGACATAATAAAAACAGAACAAAATCTTGCATGAACTTAAACTTACAGAAGAGTAAAAGCTGCATCGTCCTCATTCTGTGGTTGTTTGATTCATATGCAGTAAGGTGGTTAACTTTACTATGAATCTGAGCAGAAGTGCTGCAGAACTTAAGAAGAAGAAGGAAACCACTCCCACAAAGAAGATGTGGTTAAACTTGAACTGACCGGACAACTTACTATCATTAGAGTATTTAAGGGGTGTAGGGGAAATACAGTTAAACCCCAGAGAGAACTGAAGACAGGATTTTTCACACTTCCAAAATGAGTAAGAGAAGCAGCCTCGAACTAACTTAGAATACAGAAACACTAGTACGTATAGTCATATGGATGATCGGCTGATGTAATTTCTATAAGTTCTGATACGCTAACAGTACAGATAATTCTAGCAACTTCAAAACATATAGTGACTAATGGTGCTATAAACCCTAAAAAGTATTATAAATGTTAAACATACATAAGAGTTAGTAGATACTTGTGGTGCATTAGTGACCTCCATGGCCCTAAAGGCATTGATTATATAATGATTCAGCTGAATTATTACAAAACAAATACATATTTATTTTCTGAAAGTCGGGCTGAATGAGTAAACACTGTTACTGCATGCTGTCAGTCACCTCTCAGATATCAAGTGTATAAAATCATGACAAACCTGTCTGATATGTTGTTATATCTGTGAATACAGACTCATTGGAAATACGTTCCTCTTCATACATTTCTGCAAAACTGAAAAAACGTACCTATACATACAAATCGCTGTAGTTTCCAGTTGAAATGAACACTAGAGGCAGTAAAACTCCGACAACTTTTATTCCTTTTCACACAAAAGTATGATTTACAGGTATATTTTTGATTAATAAAGGCTAATTTTCACACAATTAGTTGCAGAATGTTATGTTATGACTTCAAAACAATTTTAACATCCTGCACGATTTGAAAACTGATACTTTTGAACGTTATCGTCACATATACAGCTTCATATGCATGAGTTTTCTAATCTAGTAGATTCACTCGGTAGCTCATGCGATACGGCGTTGCATTTTGATGATGAAAAGCTCCGGTACGAATCCCCGTGAAACGATGGTTCGACTAAACAGCTCAAATCCGCATAAGGAAGATAAAATAGCATGGCTGCACCAGCGAATACGTTTTTATATTACTTTTGCATTTGTTAACACTATTGGGTAGGATTAGGTTTGGGTTTGGTGTAGGGGACATTTCCAACATGATAGAGCATTAATCTTTAGCGACACTCACCGAATATTTGAATTCTGAATGGCCGCAAAACGAACCTCAATCAGCATAATAAAAATGCTGCAATACGTACCTGTACCAACGTAATAAAAACGTGCCACGGTCACGTATTAAAGGTGTGTTTTAGCGCCTCTCTCTGGACATTTCACTTTGAAACTGCCGCGAAACGTGCAGTAAGGTACATAATTACGGGGTTGCAGAAATGTATGTAGAGGCACGTATTTCCAATGAGCCTGGGTTGGTGAATACTGCATTAAATTGGTATTTTCGCCTTTATTTCTGTCAGATATTTAATAATGTTGATGCATATTTGGTATTTTTATCTGAACAAATCTCTTAACAGAATCTGCTCAGAATGAGACAGAACTGAATAAGTCACAACATCAGACGACACAGCAGGCTCTGGTTGTTTTATACATCATACTGAACATTGTGATGTTTTCTGCAGTGATAGGTGAGAATTCAGGATGTATAAGATATAAAACAACAGGTAATTTATAATATACAAGACTTCCTTTAAATGCTTGTGTATTACTTAGAGGTACAACACATCTCTTTCTAAATCAAATGAACGTGTTAATGTAAAGAAAAATCTTTCTGCTTAGACATTAGAAGCTAATTTATCTAATTGATGTGTTTTTAGTTTTCTGAAGTGGAGTTTCGTCTGTTCTGCCTGAACAACAACACTTTTACTCCTTTTCAAAATCCAAAGACAAAACCTAGACAAATATAACCAAGAGTAAATTGTCTCATACAGTCTAGAGAAGTATATTCTGCTGAATAATGAGAATAAAACATGGTTAGCTTGACTGTTGTTTAAGATTGACTGATGTTTGTCACCTAAGCAGCATGTATAATGCAAAATTCTCAATATTTTGTCAGGATAACTTTCCACATTTGTCTTGATAACTAAGTCTTATGAATGAAATATAAATACAAGCTCTACACTGATTTTGAGTGGCTTCATTCTTTGATTTTGGGTTTTTTATATAAACACAATGATGTAAAATGGAAAAAAAGTTTAAAAATCTGGGGATGTTAAATTTTTTTATATTTTTGCTCTCTTATGGTCACCCAGGCTGCATTTATTTGATAAAAAAAAAAACAGTAAAAAAAACACAATAATATTATTACAGTTTTAAATAACTTTTCTGTTTAGATATATTTTATTTTTTAGCCTATTTTATTGTATTCCTGTGATGGCAAACCTGAATTTTTAGCATCATTACTCCAGTCTTCAGTGTCACATGATCCTTTAAAAATCATTCCGATTTGGCGCTCAAGAAACATGTTTACTTTTAACATTTTTATTGATAAATTTCCACTCGGAGTGTCCCGTTTACCTCAGTGAGGCTCATCAGTGCTTACCAGCAGATAGATAGAACCTTTCCCACGTAAAGGTAATGTTTTTATACTAATAACATGCTTTCTTCTATATACTAATAACATAAGTCACTTATAACTTAATTCACATAAAAAAAGTGTAAAACCCTATCAAAACAGAAAATGAATTCATTCGCTAACACTGAAAATCACCTTCATGTAGATTATTGGTTCTTTATAGAACCAATCTATTTTTACAGAATCTATTTTTAGCTCCTTTAAGAAGAGTCGGGTCATTGTTTCACTGATCATTATTTAAGAGGAAATGCTACCCGACCATGGCATTTACCAAAGTCTGTTTACAAGAGATTTCCCTTGGCTTATAAGTATTTCTTTCTTTTGAGGAACACAGAAGCAGATTTTCATCCCCAGTGACCATTCAGTTCTCCTTTTGTGTTTAACAGAAGAAAGTCGTGTGGTTTTGTATCAACACAAGGGTGATTTATTTATTTATTGCCATTTTACACAATTATTTACATGATACACGAGTCAAGCAAGCTGTATAGGCACATTTACAAGACTTCATCATAACAAAAACAAAGATAAAACACTGAAAAAATATTGAGAATTTTGTATTACACATGTTTAGGTGTCAAACATCAATCAATATGAAACAAACAACAGTCAAGCTAACAATATTTTACTCTCATTATTTAACAAAATATATTTCTATTAGACTGAATGAGGTGGTTTACTTCTGATTATATTTGTCTAGAGGTGTTTTCACACTTGAGTCCTCTTTAAAAGAACCAAACCCAGACCCCTTTAAGTGGACCAAGAGGTGGACCAAGTGAAAAAGGACCCAGTTTTTTTTGTGTGTGTTCACACTATCGCAGTTCCTGAAAGAGGACTCGGATCCTTTTTTGGTCCACTTAAGCAGTAATGGTGTCTCAAACCTCTTTGTGTTCAGACTGTTGCTTTTTTTCCCAGTTCAGTGTTTGATGGCTGACATTATGGACTCCAAAACTGGAATATTTTTATCTTTTGCACAAAAATATAAGTAATAATAAGTTTCGTACACCTTTGTAATATTTATTTTGAATTGTTTTTGAATTGAGAATTTTTAAGCTCAAATTTAAGACTTTTTCCCCCAGTTTCACAGACAAGGCTTAAGCCTAGTCCTAGATTAAAATGTAAGTCTGAGCTTTTTCAAATGAAAAAAACTTGCACTGACTGATCTTAAAATATATCAGTGCCTTTGTTTTGTCTCAAGATGCACACCAGTAATATTTTTTCTGAGGCACGTTTAAAAAAATTACTTAAATGTCCTAATTGAACTATGGCCTAATCCTGGCTTAGGCTAAGCCCTGTCTATGAAACCGGGCCTTTAAGACTATTTTTAAGACCTGCACAGATAAAATTAATGCCATATGAGTGGGGTGGGGCAATGTCTATGGTAACATATTAAACTGTAAAATGGCTGTAAAAAGCATGATTTACAGTTCAGATAGGCTACAGGTCTAAAAAAAAAAAAAAAATATATATATATATATATATATATATATATATTGTTGGGTTTCGTGACTTATTTGGTATGACATTCCCTGATCAAACCTCTGCTCAACCCTCTGCAAAGGCCAAACCGAGACATCTAAGCAACATTGAGTATGATTTAAATGATCTTTTAGTACAGGGGGTGCAGCGACGCCAGATCAAAGAGGTCAAGAAGCAAGAAAAGAAGGACCGGAAGAGATGGAACAAGAACTGAACCTCAAGGCCAACAGGTTCTCTGCAATATGAGAACAATCCTCAAGCTGATGAGGAAACAAGAGACGATGAGTAAAAAGATAATGAAATTAATGAGGGAAATGATTAAACTGTGTGATTTTTCAAATGAATTGCAAATGTTAGAAAATGAGTTAGAAGAGATGGTGCTTCAGCCTCCAGAGCTATAAGAAATATAAAAAACTTTCCTTTGTCAAGTATTATGTTAAAGTTGTGTGCCGTATAGATAAGAGCACCTGTATTACTTATGTTAAAGGTTTTCTTTGTCTTATTCTCAGAAGTGTGTTCAAGGTTTTTTCTTTGTTATATTCTTAGAAGTGTTTGCTCTGCAAAAACAAGCGGTCGGGACACTAGAAGATGCATTTTGCATTATTCGATGCAGAATGGAATTTCTAGCCCCAACCGCAGCATAATCTGCTAAAAGGCACCTGTTAGGTGCGAACCTGCGGTTTAAGCCTTACTAGTATATGATATGGGGGTATGGCATTTTTATCATATGTTTGAAGATAGCTATAGGCATGCTTAACATGTAGAAAGGTTAATGCTTTCCTTTGAACTTTTGCCCTCACCGCTAGAGCCTTTACTCGAGCAGCTGTATGTGTGGCGTAGATTCAGACATAGGAGAAAGAGGGGGGCAGAAGGGGGAAAGTAACAGAAAGGTGATTGTGGTACTGGTGACGGAGACGGGAGAGATGTTATAAATATACGCTGTAAACCCTTTTTCGGGGCCGTCATCCCGTGGTGAAGACTTTTACGCTGTTATTTTGTATACTGTATTTTGCTTATGAGTTATTGTTATTAATAAAACGAAACCAGCTTGTTGGTGATTCGTTCAATTTTAATCACAGTCTCTGAGTAATTATTTACATAATAACAAGTTATCAGAACCTGAATAAAATTCTAATTGCGAGTCCCAAGAGGCCCGTACTTGACTGAGTCAGCACGGACACCGGAGGTAAAGCTGTTGAACATCGTTGATCATCCCAGCGAACATCAGGTAAATATGGAGACGTCTATTATGATGCCTTTTGGGGGTTGGGAATTAATGTGATACTTGATGTCCAGTATTTAATTCGGTATAAAAATACAACAATATATAATAAAATGAAATTTCAAATTTCAGCCTTTAAACCATTTTTAAGAAAAGAGTCAAAAATCAAATGTATCAATTATTATATTAATGGTTTAATGGCTGGTTTAATAGCAATTGTTATTTTAAACCAGCAGAAGGGCTGTTAAAAAATGCAAATTCATTCTCTGCCAGCAGGTGGCGCTTTCAGAACGCATCAAGATTTTCCCCGGTAATGGCAGTGCACAAAGCAGTGCAGCACCTTTTGAAACGTGCAGCGGTGATTTCCAATGAAATCATAGCCTTTTTCATTTTAATCATCACATTAAGCTATATGGCAATTGTCTTTCCGTCCCCATTGTACTTTTTATGGCCTTAAATTTGATACAATTAAATTTAAGACTCTTTAAGGACCCCAGGAAAAGGCATTGCTGACAATAGGCCTAATGAGATTAAAAAAAAATTTAATTGGACAAATAAAATAAAATATAATAAACTGCTTTAAATTTTTCAGGTACAGTACAGGTATCCTTAAATGCAGCATTTAAGTGAGAAATGTAGCCTACTAATCAAATGAAAAAAAAAAATAATAAAATGCAAATTAATCGTAGGCCTATGAATAATACAGACTCTACTGATTCTCATAGTAGGCTGTACTAGAACTAGCCTACATACAGCAGTATATTGATACACATGCAATTTTATTTCCCAGATATTTTCATTCGATTAAACCAACTGTGTTTATGTGAACCATGGGTGTTTTTGACAGTTGAAACTTGAAACACAATAAACGCTAAAGAGAGTATAGTTTAGCCCCCGCTGGGGATGTGCGTGCACGTATATCAAAAAGTTTAAACTGGCCAGGCGCACAGCCGTATCTCTCTTACACAGTTTGGAAGCGGTTGAAATTAAAATAAACAGTGGCGGCTCCAGGATTTTTGTGTTGGGGGTGCTAAGGGGGGGCTTAACTGTTCAGAGGGGGTGCTAAAAAAAAAAAAAAACTAATTAAATTGAGAGAAAGTAATGAACGCCTAAACTTTAGCTATCAGTTTTTTTTATACACAGAAGCTTCGAAAAAGGCATATTTTACTTTTTTTCTGTGGTATTAAACTTCTCATATGCCACTGTTATTAGTAATATACTAATGCCAACTGCCAATATGACACCTACAAAGTAATATAATTTAGGAACGAATATAGAAAAGAGAGAAAGTTGGGATTTTTTTCTATTTTCAATTCAATAAAAACTACAATTTTTTTGTACAATTCATAAAACTATTTCCACACGGGCACACATTGCGGGTGTCGATGATAGCCAGAGATAAGCATCAAAAATTGGCAATAGGCTAAGAGGATTTAGCATTTCCACTGAATGTAGGCCTGTTAGATTCTTCTTATTATTAGGCCTATTATTATTATTAGATTACTTTTATTAATAAATTACATGAAAATATTGCCCCGCAATAATTTCATAGCGCATCATCGCATGATGCACTGTGAGGATAATAAAATAGGCTATTAGCGTACTCTTCATTGAAAATGTTTTTAAAAAGATTTTTTAAAACAGGTCTAATTTATACAATGAATTATAGGCCTATAATTAAAATGATAAACACTGCAGTCATCAATGAAAATTCAGAGCAGCTTTATTTCAGGCACCGATTTTCAAAAACAACCTGTTTAACGCGAAATACGTTTCTTCTCATGTTTTTCACTATACGAGCCACAAAAGAAATATTAAGGGAATAATTTAAGACAGTTATATCAGCATATGTTAAAGTAGATTCGTCTCTCGTTGTCTTAGAGAGAATATGCGCCGTTAATGCAGCGTTAGCGGTCAGGTTTTTTTTACTTTCACTTTCGCTATAGTGAATTCCGTCTTGCGTTGCTTTCTTGAGTTGCTTGACCCCTCCCCCATAATATCAACTGTTTATAGGCCACATATTAGGCACTTTTTTAAGGTTTTTAATGTTTATTTTTAAATGTTAATGAGAGTGACACCGAGAGTTAAAAAACAGGAAAATCATTTGGAAATCCTTGGGGGGGCTGTGCCGGGGCTAAGCAAGTTTCTGATGGGGCTATAGCCCCATCAAGCCCCACCCTAGCGCCGCCACTGAAAATAAACGAGATTAGGCTACGTTGTGAGCGAAGAATTTGTAGAGATCTGCCAGAAGCAGCAGCCACTATGAACAGCTGATTTGTACGGAGTCAGTCATGATGGCCAAACTACATCGGAATTCACGAATGGAAAAATCAAGTGAGCCCGGGTCGATTTGTGTTTACAATGCATGTTTTTAGCGAACCGTACCTTTAGCCGAAAGCGAGTCGTACTCAGACCACTTCCCGACATGGTCTCAGTTCGGTTTGCTTCTGAGGGTTCTGAGATCGTTAGGACTGTTCACATATGGACCCAAAAATCACGCGAACCGCGCTCAGACCCCTGAAAAGGACCAAGTGTGAAAACACGCTTGGAGTTTGATCTGGAACAGATCTAAAACAACACCATCATTTATGACTAAATACTATAAAATTCATCACTATGTATCATAACGTATCAAGTAGGCTAATACAAAAGATTGTAAAGGAAGTCTTTGATATTAGGCCCTAGCCTATATTTATTATTACTGTTTTGTATAATGCATGCAGAAGCCTGAAATTTCACCTATCACTGCCAAAAACATCACAATGTTCAGTGTGATAAAACAATCAGAGCCTGCTATATCGTCTGATGTTGTGACTGATTCAGTTCTGTCTGATTCTGATTTTGAGCAGCTTCTGTTAAGAGTTTTGTTCAGAAATACCAAATATACATCAGCATTTTGTAGATCTCTGACAAAAATAAAAGTCAAAATACCAGTTTAGCACAGTTTGTGCATTGTAACTGTTTTTAGATCATTAACAGATTTATCATGATGATTTTAAACACACTTTCCAGTGATGTAAAGTCTGGTGCCACTGCTGAACTGTAGAGAGATGCTTTTGCACAATAATATATTCCTAATTCATCAATAGATATGTTACGAATAAATAAACGGCTCAAAGTTAATGTTGAATATTTGTCTGTGAATCCTTCATCTTGTGCATGAGATGATGTAGATTCTGATGAGAAAGTTCGCAGTATCACCACTACAGAATCTGGTGGTTTCAGGATAAGCCAATAAATGTCTTTTACACCAATCGGACAGTCTAAAGTCACATTTTGCCCTAAATTCACCTGTTTATCACACAGCAGCAGATCTGTACAAAAACACACAAATCATTCCAATTATTTCTGTTAGACAAAAATTAAACAATGTTCAGGTTTATTCAGAAGTTCACAGGAAAATCAAGCATGATCTTAAACTTACAGAAGAGTAAAAGCTGTGCCGTCCTCATTCTGTGGTTGTATAATTTATGCACAATAAGATGGCTAACTTGTGAATCTGAGCAGAAGTCCTGCAGAACTTAAGAAATAAAAGGAAACCACTCCCAGGAAAAGAAGAAGTGGTTGAACTTGAATTGACTGGACAATTTACTCTCACCCAAGCAGTAGTTCACCCAAAAATGAAAATTTGTTGAAAATTTATCCTCAGGCCATCCAAGATGTAAATGTGTTTGTTTCTTCATGAAAACAGATTTGGAGAAATGTAGCATCACATCACTTGCTCACCCATGAATCCGTGCCGTCAGAATGAGAGTCCAAACAGCTGACAAAAACACCACAGTAATCCACAAGAAATCCACACCACTCCAATCCATCAATTAATGTCTTGTGAAATGAAGAGTTGTGCGTGTGTTTGTTTGTTACATCCACATATCACTGTCACATGATCAATCAGGACAGCAAATGGACTAATCACTGTTACTGCATCCCATTACAATCAGATTTTAGCAACTCAGAAAGAGACATAAAAAAACAATCAAAAACATTACAAAGTTTATTTATTCTAAAAGCAAACGTTATGATAAAACTTGATAGACATTTTCATTGCAGAAAGATTTTAGCCAGCATGTTTTATTATGAACAGACAAGAGCAAATAATTTCATTACATGTTCAAGCAGCGCAGAATTCTGCTCATTTGAAGCAAACACCAATAAATCAGCACTGTTTCATATAGGACCTCTAGATATTTGGCAGCACCTCTAGATATGCAGGATCTGTTTGTCCTCTGTTACTCTCATGAAACTTCATAGTAGAAATCTAAACAAATGACAAAAAAACATACATTAGATGCTTATTCCCATTTATCAAGACAGCTCTTCAGGTTTACACATTCATTTTTTCATTAAACATTTTTTGTTTTGTATTCTGTAATATAAAAAGTTTGCAAAAGCAGTCACAATAACTGAATTGTTAACATAAACAGCAATAAGAGACATCTTACCTGATGAGCATTGACATATTTAGGAATTTTCTTAGACAGTTTATGGTTCACCATTAATAAACCTAAAATAGCACAATAATATTTGATTAAATGCTGCTAAATTTATTGATAAATCTAATAATACAAAAGAAACTGTACTTAAATATTTTATGTATAATTAATTATTATTTTATAATTTATAATACAATTATTACAAAAATGTTTTAATTATTTAATATCTATAATCTATAATAAATGTTAAAAAATTCTACTAAAGCTTACTGATCATTTTATTACATGGTTTAAATATATCATGGTCTCTGACTTTTTTACTCACCTATTACTGCAGCAAACAGCACAACAGTCAACAGGCTGAACATGATGATAGGAATCTGAAGTGTTGTCTGATCTTGTGCTGGATTTTTTTGCTCTGGTTTACTGTGACTTTGGGGAGATTCTGTGTTTTTTAGAAAAATACCACGTTTTATCTTCTACAGCCAGGTAAAGTAACTTCTATAATATTTTTATAATTTTTAGAAAAATTAAATAAATGCCATGCATTCTTGCCATTTAGATATTTATTTTGAATAAATTAATTGCCAGTGACTTACCAGTGGTGTGCAGTCTGGTACGACCGCTGTCATCATGAGACATTTCTTTTAGAAAAGCATAGTATTAATTTATTGTTTGGATAGTTAGTAAACTTTTTAAATAAAGGGAATTCATTCTTTAAATTTAGATTGGAAACAAATCTGCATAAATATAATTTCATAAATAACAAAAATAATAGACAAATAGCTGCAAGCAGCAATTAAGGGGCCCAGCACAACTGAGGCAAAATGAGGAGCTAAGCAGCGTGTGGAGCATCAGACCAACTGCAACAATGAGCAATTAAAGCCATTTTAGATTGATTTTAGTCAAAATGGCTGTAAAATCATAAATACAACCTCTAGTAATTGGATTTAATGGCTTATCACTTTTGACCAATAGGTGACGCTGTTATCAAATCGATGTGGTATTTTCTGTGAGGTGACAATGGCACACACAAAGTTTGGTGTCATTATGTCAAAGCTTTGCAGAGACACAGCCTTAGAGTCATTTTGGCATCATGCCTCAAGTTTGTTGTGAGGCTAAACAAAAACTGTTTCATCTATCGACACAAAATCCATAACTTTTTGTCAGCACACTTGAATTTGACTTGAATTTGATGAAAATCAGACAAACGATCTAGGAGGAGTTTGAAAAAGTAGGTTTTTAAGAGAAATCAAAATGGCGGACAGGAAGTTCGGTCGACTATGGCATAATTGGTATCTCTGTTCTTGGCATGACCCAAGGAATATTTTGAGACCAGTTTCATTACAATAGGCAAATGTATTTAAATGTTATTAGCATTTTTAGAAATTTCATTATTAATGGTTAATTAATGGTTTATCACTTTTGACCAATATTTGACACTGTTACCAAATTGATGTGGCCTGGTCAGTGTGAGGTGACAATGGCACATACAAAGTTTAGCTATGCAGAGATACAGCCTCAGAAACAGTTTGACCACAAGGTGGCGCTGCCACCAAACTTTTTGAGTACATCAGAGCATGGTGCCGAAGACGCACACAGAGTTTCGTAACGATACGCCAATGTGTTTGTGAAATATAGCTTTTTATGACAAAATTCAAAATGCCTGATGCCCAAAATGGCTGACATGGGAAAATTGGGTGTGGTTTGACTATGGTATACGGTATGGTTTTCTGTTTTGGCCAAATCATTCAGACGTTATAAGCAAAAAAAGCCATTTTTCAAATCTTCTGACCACTAGGTTGTACTGCACTGAAATGCAGCATGTAATCTCAGGTCATGATTGTAAAGGCATGGACCAAGTTTGGTATCAATACTATAAGGTGTTAAGGAGATACAGCCTAATGTCTATTTTCACAAGAACTACTAAAAATTTGATCACGCGTTTTTTGAAAATGGTTAGGCAGATCAACTTGAATTCTATAACTTTTTGTCGGCATGATCTGAAGATCATCTGGTTCAGTTTTCGTGAAAATCAGAGCAACAGCCTATAGGAGGAGTTTGAAAAAGTAAGTTTTTCATAAAATTCCAAATTGCGGAAAAATTTTAATGATGGAACATGACATCATATAGTGCAATCGAATCGACATGAGCCAAGGAATCAGAGGAAAAAAATACAAGAATAATAAGAATGGCAACGGATACAATAGGCGCCTACACACCTTCGGTGCTTGGCCCCTAATAATTACATGATATACTACTACTGCTTCTACTAACAATAATAACATAGAAATCAGATGTGTAATTCATTCATTGATAACCTGGGGTGCGTTTCCCGAACAACACAGTAACTTAGTACAATGCGTTAGAGAAACAGGTCATGACTGTTTAACGAAAATGTAGGAATTCTGTCGCGCATCTGTCCTTCGGCAAAAACTGATGTTAATGACTTCAAGCAGGCGGTGGAGTGATGACTTCTGCTAATTATCCAGTTTAAGGTCAAATTAATCTCAGGTTTTGCTGTAAATAACGAACATGGAGTCTGATGACTACTTTGCTATTTTCATTCTACGTTATTATAGCGGTATTCCCCGTTGAGCAAGTATGCACATGTGCACTCTTCAGAAACGCCTCTTGAATTCTCCTAACAAACTAAAAGACGGGGAATGAATGGAATGAAAGATACAGATTGTACTAGATGTTAGTTTGCTTAATTTGCTCAAGTGCTTGATTTATCCACATGTCATACTAACAAGAAACTATATGCTCCTAACCCCAGGCTGAGAGCTCTTAAAGCATTAATAATAATAATAATAATAATAATAATAACAGATACAAATATTTATTAGTTTGAGTAGTAGTAGTAGTATCTCAGAAGAATAAATTTATTGCCAGTGACTTTCCAGTGTTGCACAGTCTGGTACGGTCGCTGAGAGACATTTCTTTTAGAAAAGCAAAGTACTAATGTATTGTCTGGATAGTTAGTAAAATTCTAACCACAGGTCAAGAGCTGTAGATCCAACCACACAATTAAGTTTGCAATGCTGTTTGCGAACAGGAACTATGGACACCGAAAACACCTTGAATGTTTAACATTGTTTTTGGGAAACACACCCCGGCAGTGTACAGTCTGGACCATAACTGTCACCATTTCTTTTCTAAATTAATTAACTAAATATACAACATAAATAATGATAATAATGTAGATCTTAGTTGTATAAATGTATTGCAGTTTCTCACTTACCAGTGTGCAGTCTGATTCCATCACTGACCTCAAGATTCCACCCTGGTTTTATACAGTAATAAATTCCTAAATCATCAACACTAACTTCATTAATTAATAAGCGGCTCCAGCCTCCCTCTGAGTATTTGCTGATGAATTTGTTGTTGTAACATTTTGCCTGTTTAGGGGCTCCAAATGTTCTCAGTATCATCTCTGGACGAGCTGGTGGTTTTGTCACAAACCAAATAACAGCTTTTAAATTAAAATCACAGGCTAAAGTCACACTCTGTCCTAAAACCACCTGTTGATCAGTTAAAGCTTCTGTGGACTGATTCCACACAAACAGACCTGAAGAAACAGAAAACAGATCATTCAGATCATCTGATCATGACAGAATCACACTCAATCACACAGAAATAAACTTACAGAGCAGTGAAAGCAGCAGCATCTTCATTCTTGAGCTTGTTGAACGTGTGTTCAGATTGAACAACTGTATGCAGGTTTGTGGGTGACTTTTAGTACATTTCATAGGAAGGAGGAAGTGCTACTGCTGAGCTGCAAAAAATACCAAATAAATCAAATGAAGTGATGCTGGCAGAACTTATACTGGCCCTGCTGGCACTTGTTGTTTATTTACTGGTTGAAGTGTAAATAATAACTCATTTTGAAAAAGTCAGGCCCGAATATGCTAAATAAATAAAATGTTATTTTAGTTTTAATTAATCTAATACAGAATAAAGGAAGTTGCCAAAATATACTTTTTTAACTTTAGGAATGGGTGTATAATATCATGTGGGTTTGCATCATATCCGGAAGATTCGTCAAGTTCTTATTATAGATGTTAAAAATAACTTTCCAGTTATGGTTGCTGTCTTTACGTATTTCAGACGAAATAAAGAGATACTTCATAAAAAATAAATAAATAAAGAACTCTACACGCTACACACTCTTGTTAAAATGGCAGGTTTTTGAAAATATATCATAAATCATGTCAGATTTTTTTCTGTGTTTATAAGAAAAACAACCATCATTAAGACACTTTTAACTTTAAACCATCGCATCTGGACAAATATAATCCATAATAACACCTCCTCCAGTAAGAAAATTTACCCTTGTTGTCCTCTCATCAAAATCCACTGACATATGTGTTTATTACTGTTTTGGACTGTTTTCACTTGTAAATAATGTTCTCTCCTGATTCAGACGAGATGACTTTTTAATGGAGGAAGTGTTATTATGGATTATGGACTTGTATTTTCGCCAGAAGAAACGGTTTGAAGTTAAAAGCATCTTAATGATGAAGTTATGTTGATTACTTGTGGGTTATTGTGATGTTTTTATCAGCTGTTTGGAGTCTCATTCTGACGGCACCCATTCACTGCAGAGGATCCATTGGTGAGCAAGTGATGGAATAATAAATTTCTCAGAATCTGTTTGAAAGAAACAAACTCATCTACATCTTCGATGCTCTGAGGGTGAGTCAGTTTTCAGCAGATTTTCATTTTTGGGTGACGTATTCCTTTAAAATAACCTGATTTCCCAACTGCTCTCAACTCTCAACTAATATTTGATTTAAGCACTTTTTTTGTTTTTAATACAGCAATATCATGAATGTCAATCAGCTTAGCCTTAGATCTTTTATTTTATTATTATTATTATTATTTTTATTTTATCCAACTCTTCCTTACAAAAAGGCTTCAGATTGATCAGGCGGATCTTCTGTGTGCAGCCTGAAGACCAGCTTCAAGTCCAGTCCACCAGTTTTTCCCAATTATATTAGCACTGGACTTCTACTTGGCTGTTCTAAAACATTCTTCTTTCTCTGAAACCTGTGGGTTCTTTGCCTTTTTTAAATACATTTTCAGAACATCCACTATGCGTAACCTAGACAGACTCTTCATGTGTCACTCTGCTCCACCTTGTTGAACTCTATGTAAAACTGGAAAATGTAGATGCAGAGATTACATAATTTTCTAGGATGACCAATCAGGAGAGCCGATGTCACTACATCCCATTCCATTTCATTTTTTAAAGCCTAATTTTAGCTAGAAGCTCAGAGAGAGAGACATAAATAAACAAAGACATTAAAAAAAATGTTTAGTTAATATAAAGCTTTATTGACATTTAACTACAGGGCTTTTTTATTACAAACAGACAAAAGCAAATCACAATTTCATTACATGTTCAAGCAGCACACAATTCTTTGAAGCAAACAGCTATAAATCAGCACAATCTCTCAGTATGAAGGTGTTTCATATACAGAGTTTGGCTGAACTTAGATATTCAGGAGGAACAACAGTGCCTCTGGTCTACTGTCACACATCCAAATAATTAAAAAGAAAAAAAAAGAAAATACATACATTAGCTATATATCTTGGGGGACTTCTGAATAGATCTCAGATGTCTAAATTTGTTGCGGTGCATAAACACTTACCAGTCTTGTACAGTCTGGTACCATCACTGTCCTTATAAAACATGTCTTTAGAAAAGCACAAAGTAATGATTAACCTATTGTTTGGATAATTGGTATTCTTTTAAAATGTATTCAATTTTGCATAAATAATAATAATATAGATCCCAAATATATAAATGTGTTGCAGTTTATCACTTACCAGTGGTGTGCAGTCTGATACCATCACTGATCTCTAGATTATGGCCTGGTTTTATACAGTAATAAATACCTAAATCTTCATCGCTGAGATTATTGATCACTAATTGGCTCCTGTGTCCCTCTAAATATTTGTCGTTGGATTTTCCATCATAATAATAAGCCTCTTCAGATCCGTAAGTTCGCAGTATCATCTCTAGACGAGCTGGCAGTTTAATCACGAACCAAATAACAGCTTTTAATCTGAACTCACAGTCTAAAGTCACACTCTGTCCTAAAAGCACCTGTTGATCAGTTAAAGCTTCTGTGGACTGACTCCACACAAACAGATCTGAAGAAACAGAAAACAGATCATTCAGATCATCTGATCATGACAGAATCACACTCAATCACACAGAAATACACTTACAGAGCAGTGAAAGCAGCAGCGTCTTCATTCTGTGAGCTTGTTGGACGTGTGTTCAGGTTGAATTTTGGATTTTATCCGCTTGTTAAGCTGTGATATACACACCTTCCAATAATACTGTTTCCAAATCTTATTCCCTGTGACATTTTGACTCCCTGATCGGTTTATTCAGGGAGGAATCTTCACCCTGATTGGTTACCTGTAAAGCCCACACCTAATCCTAATCATCAAAGGTAGAACATAAGAGTCATAATCTTATGATGAACCAGATTTTGATACCACACTGGAGACCTGTTTCATAAAACAACTCTATCATCCAGATAGCATGTCTATACATAGTGCTACAGCCGACCTTCAGTAAATATAAAATAAACCAAAAGACTCACTGAAATGATGCAAATTTGTTTACTGCTGTTAATCGGCGTTTTCAACCCTTAGGTTTTATTATAGTAAAAGTGTTGTAACCATGTTTTTGGCTTATTGATTACCATTTGTATAACCACAAATGCCATGGTTAAACTACGATTAGCATATCAAAATCATGGTTAATTTGTGGTTAGCATGGTTTAACTATAGTAACCATGGTTTTTCGGTTTTATTTGTAGTAAAACCATGGTTAATTTTTGTAAAGGAAGAGATATTGCATCATCTCAGGGGATATTTAATTTGCTTTTTTTTTTCTTAGATTGCATGACCTGTTTTTAAACTATGGATATGAACGTAAGTTACAAGTACACGTGTTTCGTATGTTTGTTTTTAAATTATATTCGCATAAGTTATTACCAACCGCTCCTGTGTAACCAGCAAGGACTCTTCATTTGTCGCTCTCTTCCGCCTTGTTGAATGTAAAACTCGCGCGACTTCCGCTTTGAGCGTCAAATATGGCCACGTCCAGACTAGAGATCAATTTTATCAGGTTATTATCGCGCTGTGAATCTCTGGCTTCAGAGAAAAGGAACGAGACCGAATGGAGACTGGAGAAGGTAATTCACAACAACACTGCATTTGCGTGTACTTCTGTGCTTTTGAAGTAAATGTTATATTTTCTGCTTGATACAACATTACGTGTCAAATTATTGAATTACGTGTCAAAAACAAAACATGCATTCATATTTATGCGTAATGCGCTTGAATTAATTCATGTCTTATTTGCTTTCTGTCTTCGCCGTAGATATTTGTACATTTTTCAATATAATATTTCTCTTTCATTTTTTAGCTAAAAATCATATTTAATAGATTTACTTTTGTCTTTTCAAGTACGTTGGTGCTCTTGATGAGATGCTTGTTGCCCTTAAAAAGAGTCCCAGGTAATTTTATATGAGATTACAGGCATCACATATTTTAAGAAAGTGTAAACATAATAAACCATTTCAACATTTATTGTATGAAAATGATATATATTATCGTCAAACAGATGTTAAGATAAAACGGCTTGTAGTGTTTCTCCTGCAGCTATGATATAAACAGATATTGATGTAGATGATGAGTCATGATTTATATCTGATTTATTCCCTCAGCAAACCATCACCGGAAATACTGACGGACTACAACCGCAAGGTGGACTTCCTCAAGGGTCTCTTAGAAGCAGACAAACTGGTCAGTAATTATGCTATTTGGGCACCACTTGCTCAGTGACAGTAAGATGAGTCATTATTCTATGATTGTAACTAGAAACGCTTTGTTTGTGTCTAGCCGTCTCCAGCAGAGAAGTCTTTAGCCAATCAGTTTCTGGCTCCTGGACGGACGCCTACGATATCCAGCGAGAGAACGCCGGCCAGTAAGACGGTGCACATTCAGAGTAAAGCGCGATGTGCTGGAGAAATGAGGAAGGAGCTGATGAGTACCGTACGACATCTTCCTCTTTCAGCTACTAATGTGCTTTTTATGTTTTTGTGTTTTTAGGGAAATATGATGTGAAACATGTTAGAGTTGTACCTTCATAAATCCTATATACTGGTTAAAAAAATCTAACTTTTATCAATTTTTTTTAACATTTTTTTTACACTCTTTTATCTGTCCTTTTCTTAACAGGCTGTGTCAAGCTCTGGTAAGCTGTATTTTCTATTTTAATTTAAATGCTACACTTTAAAAAAAAATCTAATTACAGATATGAATCATGCCTTTTCTTTGTTCTTCATGGTTAGGTTCATTGGATACAGATCTCAGACACAGAAAGTAGGTGGCGCTCTCTCATTGATTTTCTTTGTGAACGTGTCACTGTTATCTACAGTATTCAGTTATTTCTGCTGGTTTGTCAGGAGTATTCCTGTAGACGAGCGACAGTCTGCAGCAGAGCTGGACGCTATTCTACAGCATCATAACAACCTGCAGGAGAAACTGGCCGATGACATGCTGAATCTCGCTCGCAACCTGAAGAACAACACACTCGCGGCCCAGAACATCATCAAGCAGGACAACCAGGTCTCATGTTTTTCTCTCTACATGGCTGTAGTTAATCTGGTGTTTATGTAATAGTGCATATTTAGAACCATAATGCCCATCCTCTGAGAGGAAAAGAACGTGTGTACATCTTTTAATCAACCACATATTTTTATCATTATCATTCTTCTCGAATGACATTCAATTCCTTGTTACTGTAATATATTTCATCTAGCAAAAAAAAAAGGTGACCAATTATCTACTACTTCAAATTAATTATTGGCAGTGCAAAGAATATAACTAACATTGTTGGTAGTAATAATTTAAAATAAAACAAATTACATTTTTTTGAATGCTCTTATAGTAAGTAAATAATAATAATAATAATTATTATTATTATTATTATTATAAATATTTTTACTTTGTTGTTGCTGATTAGATTAATATGTATTTGATTAATAAAATAATACTGTTAATATTATTACATATTTATATTATATTATCATCATTATTATTATTATTAATTATATTATAATAATATAATTAATATATTAATAATATTATTACATACTTATATTACGGTAGTATAGGTTTTTTTGCACCAGTTATCTGCCTCAAATTAATTATTTCCAGCTCAAAAGAATAAAACATTTGTAATCATTTTAAATAATTAAATTAAAAGAACAAAATAAATATTGACTTTATGTTCCGTATATATTCTAAAAATATATTTTATGTATTTAAAAATATATATTTGCACCAGCTTCATGCCTTTCAGTTCCTAAATTTGGGGATTATTTTTAAATCAACATTCAAGCTTTTAATTATAATAGTTATTATTATTATTATTATTATTATTATTATTAAATAATTGCATATTATATTACGTAATATAAATGAAATATTATATTGTAATATTATTAATATAGTATATAATATAATATTTTTCTGAGTGAAAGTCACCACAATAATGAGCATTTAAAAATGTAAAGTAGCAGCTTGAAAAAGAGTGGTTTATTATAATGAATTTGTGATTATTTTGTTGTTGTGTGACCACTAGAGGGCAGCAGTATATTAGTGTTACACCAATTATTGAGCTTTCAAACCTAAGTGTGCTGTTACTACAGCAACATGGCGTTACAAATCTGTATTTAAACTAATATGATCTTTTTTGAATGACTTTGTTACCAAACAGTGCCATTAAACTCAAACCTTTGACATAGCCTACTCTGAATAATTTTATGTTAAACTGAATGGCAGTGAACAGACTGTAAACATTCCTCTTCCTCCTCCTCAGACACTCACTCAGTCTATGCGTCAGGCCGACATGAACTTCGAGAAGCTGAAGACGGAATCGGAGCGTCTGGAACAGCACACCAAGAAATCCGTCAACTGGTTCCTGTGGCTGATGCTAATCGTCGTCTCCTTCACGTTTATCAGCATGATCCTCTTTATAAGACTGTTCCCGCGACTCAGATGATGTTTATCATCATTAGAACCGCTAGATTTAATTTATCTATTACAACAGGTTTACAGACACTAGCTAAGAGCCATAAATTTGACTGACAGCCTCAATATTTCAGTCAGCTTCAGTCATTCCCGCGAAAATGTACTTCACCCCTGCATGCCATTGTCGCCATAACGAATTCGCGCCGAATCTCAGTGAAGACCGTCTTAAATGAATCATTTGGTTCGGTAAGAATTTGATAACTACAAACTGTTCGTCAATCATTTATCTGACGACAAACGTTCTTAATACGAATTTTGAGACCGACATTTTCGTCTTTTTAAAGACGCGTTCGAAGTTTAACCTGAATTGTTTTCATTTCCAATAGGCTCGTATAATATATACATTTTGACACTACATATGAGCGTTTTGAGACGCTTAAAATGACTGACAGTTTCATCCAGCTTTATCGGAGTATCTGTTAGTCACTTTCTCACGTACGGTCTCTATAAAAACGGACCGAGCTGTTTTAAGGTCCGGTCGACTTGTCCAGACTCGCCGCGTCGATCAGGAAATGTTCTGGCAAACAGCAGGAAGTATTTTTGCCCGTCGGAAGCACAGATGGATACTGTCTTCTCCACCCTGAGAGTAAATGGCCTATATTTAGCTGCTAACGATCTGTATGTGCTTGTTCCCTATATAGCACATGGACTGAGTATTAAAGTATTGCTCAGATATGGTTAACGTGTTTGTTCCACTGCGCAGCTCTATTGATGGATCTTAATGTTCATCTGAAGCGGCCTGTCAATGATCGTTTATTTGTCCGTGTGCTTAGTTTCGCTCCTGTAACGTTAATTCATTCACATGAACACAGGTGGTCTCTTCTTTTCTATCAGATCTGTTCGAAGTTATCTGTGAAGAAAAACAGGAGGGTGTGTTATTTTAATAAAACAATTTGCAATCCGCCTACTTGTTGTCTTGTTTTAATTATACAAATAAGTTGCGGTAAGAAGGTGCGGTCATATTTGTCCTTGCTTGGCGAATTTTCGCAGGCGAAATCCAGTCATTGCACGGAATGAAAAAATAAAGGTAATTGCAACTTTTCATCTCACATTTAGAACTTTTTCTCGCAATTCTAAGTTGAAGTTCTAAGTAAAAACTCAGAATTGCGAGAGAATTTTGAATTTACAGCTCGTAATTCGGAAAATCAGTATTTTTTTAAAAACAATTTCATTATGTAATTTCAGAATTTTGAGGGGAAAAAGTCAGAATTGCGAGATATAAATTCTATACGTTCCTCGCAATTCTGAGTTTACGTCTCGCAAATGTGGCTTTTTCCCCCTCAGACGTCTATTACATCTTGAAGTTGATTTCACTTGTAATAATCTAAATTTAATTTAATTAATTCTTTTTTGGCCTTGTCCTGTGTCACCTTTAAATGTTTTCATACATTAAACTTTGCTGAGCATTGTCAACAGGTCCCACTATAGTAAACGGGGTTCCTAGACGGGGTTTGGAAAATTATGGAATTTGATTTAGCCTAAGTATTTTCCAGGTCTGGAAAAGTATGGGAAAAAAATAATTGTGTTTCCAGACTTTTGCCCCTATTAACTTTTTTATAATAGAAAATTAAAAATCTAATGAAAATAAATTGATCATACAAGAAGTGAGGTTTCATGGCAGCTGTTTAGTGATTCTTTAGTGATCGTCAAATATGACTGAATGAATTCAAGGTGCACTTTTTCTTTAAGCCAAATCTTAAACACTTTTTTACAGTAGGCCTACCATAGACCCTTCAACTTGGCAAATTTTATGCTATCAGCCCATTTCATGTCATGGTTTCTCCACCAGCACAGAGGATGTGTTAAATTGGACATTAGGCCTTGATATTAGAGGTACTACCATAAGAAAAGCAAAATTTTGAGCAGGTATCTCTGTTAATTCATGTGTATCCATGCCATGCTTTATTCATAGCAAGATGGCAGTGATGCACAAAGGAAATAGGTTATATAAAACTAGAAATTGTAATGTGTAAGCATGCAAAAGGGCACAAAAAAGTTTTGTGTGAATTAAAGTCTGTATTTTTTATTTATTAATTATTTTTTAAGTGCTCTGTATGTTGTCACTTCGAGAAAATCAATGGAAAAAAAAAACCCTGAGAAAATAAAAATATTTACAGATGACTGTACTATATGCTAAATATAAAGCTGAAAATAATGCTCTATGAACCATTGATGTTAAATATGGTCTGAAAATCTACCGAGAGGTTTGGAAATTTGAGTCTGCAGTCTTTCCATTTTCCATGGAAAAGTATAGAATTTTGAAATGGAAAATGTATAGGAACCCTGAGTAGATGAACTGTATCTTGTACCTTCAAGAACCTAACATGAGAATTATTCACACGGTGGGAATGACCCAACTGCACTTCATGAGGCAACATTACGTCTTTCACAAAATATTTTATGTTCGGAAAAAATGCTGATGTACATGGAAATTTATGTACTTTGGAATAATGTTCTTTATGACCCCTGTCGCTGTTAGCTTAGCAGTCCCCTAATGCATCATAAATCATGGTTACTCTGACACAAGACTCCTGTGGACCCAAAGACCTAATTTTCCAAACCAGGTCGACCCACCTTTGAAGTAAAGCGAACAGATAAAGCAGCTGTGAGTTTTAATTTCGCAGTTCCTGACAGGGAAAGCTGTGATCTGGCTGGAAGGTGGCAGGTTAGCTGGGGTGAGGGGATTGAAGCGACACCTCCGCCCGGCCGCGGGCCTTCGCTCAAACCCTGGGGAACCCAGCAGGTGCTGCAAAGTTCCTGGAAACCGCTGAAGTTCACAGAGATTAAGACACAATAAACCCGCCTTCTCAGGAGATCTTTAACCGTAAACTGGAAAAGCTTTTACTTGATTAACACAAACAAAAAACCTGTGTCATTTCTGGTCACAATTGAGACCCTGCCAAAACCGAAGTTCGAATTCAGAAAGCAGCTGCATGTATCTTCTCAAGGTTGATTCTAACGTCAAAGGTTTTGTTCCACATGAAGAAATGAAGGTCAAATGTGTCCTACGAATGGAAACAGACAAGTTTGTGCGCATATTTCACAACTCTACATGATTTTTGACTCGCTTATGAGTCATGTACTGAGTCAAGACATTTTTATGTCGGGTTTATGTAAAGTTTTGAAGTCGGTGAATAAGTAAAGACAGTACTGTGGTGTGCGGGAGGCGGAGGGCTTGTTTTAAACAAAGTTGTTGCAACATGCCCCAGCAGGAAGAGCAGTGTGGGAAAGGCTCTTCTGCTTTGATCCTCGGCTGCTCCTCGCAGAAGGAGCCGGTATAATTACGCCGTTGGTCCTCTAGGATGGGTGGTATGGGGGATCTGCCCTGCTGTAAACACTAATGGTGAGCAACACGCAGGAAGTTGTTCAGGAAGCTGTTTGGTTACCTGGTTTCTCAATCTTTCCTCCCTGGTGTTGTGGTAAATAACCTCGTCTTGTTTTGAGACTGAGGTGGCCAAGTGTAGTCATCTCATCAAGGTATAGAGACCATTTTGTTTATGGTAATGTTTAGGTGAAATTATAGATAGATAAACACCAGATATAGAAAACTGAAATGAGTTGCTAAAACCCGCTGGCATGTGCTGCCAACATGTTTATATTTATATACACAGCTCCCCATGAATCAAGCCGCAAAAAAACCAGCAGCTGTGTTTCTATATTGGCAACAGCTGTTTGCTAATCTTTTAAAATCATCACGACTTCTAAATGTGTTCAAACATCTTTGTTATTCCCACGTAGACTGCAAACTGATCAGAGGTTGTCTTATAGGAATAGTTCACCCAAAAACTGAAAATTTGCTGATATTTACTGACCCTCAGGCCATCCAAGGTAGATGAGTTTGTTTCTTCATCAGAACAGATTTGGATAAATTTAGCATTACATCAGTAGCTCACCAATGGATCCATTGTAGTGAATGGGTGCCGTCAGAATGAGAGTCCAAACAGCTGATAAAAACATCACAATAATCCACAAGTAATCCACACCACTCCAGTCCATCAATTAATATCTTGTGAAGCGAAAAGCTGCATTTTTGTAAGAAACAAATCCATCATTAAGATGCTTTTAACTTCAAACATTGCTTCCAGCTAAAACGCAAGTCCTCTATCCATAATATTGCTTTCTCCAAAGAAAAAGCTGTCTCGTCTGAATCAGGAGAGAAATATGCACAGATCAAACTCTGTGTACAAGCAAAAACGGTCAAAAAAAATTCTAAACAAAAAAAGTCACCGGATTTTGATGTAAGACGACAACAGAAGAAGTCCATAAACCATAATACTGCTTGACTGGAGGAAGCAGTATTATGGTTTATGGAGTTGTATTTTAGCCAGAGGCAAGTTAAAAACATATTTATGGATTTGTTTCTTACAAAAATGCAGCTTTTCACTTTACTAGACATTAATTGATGGACTGGAGTGGTATGGATTACTTGTGGATTATTGTAATGTTTTTAATCAGCTGTTTGGACTCTCATTCTGACGGCACCCATTCACTGCAATGGATCCATTGGTGAGCAAGTGATGTAATGCTAAATTTCTCCAAATCTGTTCTGATAAAGAAACAAACTCATTTACATCTTGGATGGCCTGAGGACGGGTACATTTTCAGCAAATTCTCATTTTTGGGTGAACTATTCCTTTAAGGCGGTTCAGCTAACCAAAGAATCTAAAAAAACTCACTTGATACCAAATAACTATTGCTCTTTTATATGCAAGAGTGAAAGCACTCATAAATTGACGTGTAAGTATTCAAATATACTTTACTAGGAGTGTCTAATCAAACATTACTGTATCAAGTGGACATCAGATCCATTTATTCTTCTAATACAATGTCAATATCCCACCGGCAAAAATCTCTCGTTATTGACAAAGGGGTGTTTGTGATGAAATGGCAAATCAATATTTGCTCCATCAATGTTTATTAATAGTCATTTGACATTTGCTTGTGTGTTTCCTTTGGTTAAATTATGGCTTAAATGTCCCTGTGCAGGTGTGGTCGTGTAAATCAATAGTAGTTTTCCTTCTCATCTGTACTTATCTATATACACATTAATTTTTTTAAGTGTATTTACATTTTGCACAGGAAATGACATGTGCGTTCAGCGTCTGACAGGCGTGTATGTGGCTGGGTTGATAAAGGGGGGCGACAGTAATCTGATCACAGAAATCATTTTGGATTACTGATGCTGCACTGTCAGTATATGAGCTCTTGTATAACAGATAGATTAATCACAGCTTTAAAGCAAGCGAGATGTTCTGCTCCTGTGTGCTTTCACAGGTTAAATTGTCCAATTACATTACAGTTGGGTTTTAAATAGATGCCTTCGTGCAGCGTCGACTTCAGTAGTGATCAATGGCAAATCATTGACTTCAATGCACAGTTGTTAATAATTAATAATCATCATATGTACAAACAATTCACATTGAAATCACCATCATAAACTTTGCATTTCAGGCATCTCATCTAGCTTGGACTATATATTAAGAAATATAATATTACATAACACAATATAATAAATATACTTTTTAAATCTTGTCCATGTTATTGGTCTGCAAACATATTTAAATTTTAAATGACATATCATAAAAAGAGCTAAATATTCACAATTACAATTTCTAATTTTTATGTGTAAATGTTGCATGGATTCAGATTTCAAATTCTCAATTTTAATGTTAAGCCTTAAATACAATAGAAAGGTGTAATGATATAATATAATATAATATAATATGTGACTCTCATAAATGTACATGCTCTATTACAAATCCAGTCAGCATCAATGCTCCCTGTTGTGCAATGGATTGTGGAATGGATTTGTGCCCAAAAAAAAAAAAAAGGTTGCAACTTCTGTTTCATCACAAATTTAATTAACTGATATTGATACATTGTTAATGATATAAAAGGCATCATTTTGTAAGGCTCGACTCGCTAGTCCAAACAGCAGAATCCAGCGGCCTGGTCGAAGGTTTAATGCATGTTCGTTCTTTTGCTTGCCTCTGAATTTGTCTGGATTTAGTTTCCATTTTAGTCTAGCTCTGTGCTTAATCTGACTCCAATTTCAAGTGATCGTTAAATTTAGGCAATATTCTTAATTAAAAACTGATCATAGATATCGATTGTATATTAATTTAGATATTTGATTATTCCAGAAATCCCATACTTTCAGTTCTTCGTTCATTAGGGACCAGGCATCGCTTAGCAATTCACTTGGCCAACTGTGAATGCACGGACACTAACTAGTCAGTTCTGAACTTACTCAGAGGGTGCAGAGCGGTTATAATACCTTTAAGTGAGCTGCGCCTGCTTACTCATAACAAAAAGTGTATTTTTTTCTATAACCATGAGAGCTACACCGTGTTAAGCCAGTGACAGTCAGAAATCCAAATTTGGTCTCCCTCATGGTGTTCCCCACGGTTCATCCGTGGGTGCTTTGGTGTGATCTGTCCTGTACTCAGATTTGCAGAAATACCCCTACACATTAATCTACTTGAAAAATGATTTCAGAAGAGATCAGAATAAATCAAATATAACAATTTATTATTAGTCAGGGAAAGTTGTATCATGCCAATTACATAATGAAAATTATTAGAAGTCAATTTAGAAATAAGAAAATACATAACCTCAGTTGTTCAAAGATGAATTTAAGAGTAAAATATATACCTGACTTCAAGAAGGAGATACATAGTATGAAACATATGAAATACACTCCACACTACGGGCTGATCTGGGTACAGAATCGCCCTGACTGATTTGCAAATTCCCCTTAAATACTCCCAGAACAAAAGGGCCGTAAACATTTATTCTCGGCCCCCCACAGATTACATTTGTGTATGGGGAATGATAAGCCTCTCTAGGAGCTGCTCTCATGCCCCAAATGGTCACACCTGTAGAGTTTATTAGATTTTGAAAGGAGACCGCCCACAACAGAAGTACAGAATTCACTTAAGTTTTCAATATTTCTCATAATATATGTGACTACTGTGAAATTGAGACCATTTTACCAATCACACAGAGACCTTTAAAATGATACCAAACATGAAAAGTTTACGCTCAAGAATTCTGAAGATACAGTAAATATTTTATGTAAGAGTAGCAACTTGAGTTCTTGGCATTTCCTTGTCAACTTTCAGTAACCAGGACTATGAGCCCAGGGGGGGAAGGATGGGTGAATGGACCGATGATCAAATGGTCTTTCTCTCAGATCTTCTTGTCTGATGAAATCACAGCCTGATTGAAGAGTTTGTTTTGTGGCATGACATTTGTATTGTAAGAGTTCCTGAGTGACTGGCTTCACGAGGAGTTAATTTCATCAAGGAAATAATCTCACTCCCTACAATTTCATTTTTTGAACTTAAAATGTACTTTTCTTTCTCCATCAGGGTGTGGCCAAAGGTTTCATTGGTGCTTTGTCAAGATTTCAGATGCAACCCAGTCAGTTCTTCCAAGGAACCAAACACTGGCTTGTGACCAGACCGCTCCACTGCAGCTACATCCTTTGTGCACTTTCAAGACTAGGAGTTTATTGTTTTCATTCCAGGTAATATGTGTAAATGTTTAGAGTTTTTACTCCAATTATAATGTGCTTTACTGTTCTCAGTGGCATCTACACTAATATTAATCTGTTTAATTCTTATTCCGGGGTGAATGTAGCCACCCAGATCCAGTCCATATCCAGATCAGATTGGTGGATCAGCACCTAGAGACAACCTTGACAGCCCTGAATGTCAGTGGAGACCATGTCAGCTAGATGAGCTCCAGAGCCAGATCCCCTACGAAGACCCCGTCAGCCATCGGGACAAGACCACGAGAACCGGGCGAGTCCTCTGCTCAATCTGACCTGTGTTGCAGCCTAGAATTAAACCACACCATGCTGGTTTCGTCTGGCCAGAGGAGAACTGCCCCGCCCTGACTGTGCCTGGTTTCTCCCAAGGTTTTCTACTCAGTTTCTGTCGCTGATGGAGTTTCGGGTCGTTGCCTCTGTCGTCTTTGGCTTGCTTATTTGGGGACACTTAGCTGATTGCACAGACATTATTGGAAGTGAGCTGAACTGGATGATGTCAACAATGAATCACCAATGAACTGACTTTAACTGGAAAAATGACTTGTTAATGTCTTCTTGCATTATTGACAAACTATTTTCCTGTTTGACTCTGTAAAGCTGCTTTGACACAATCAGTATTGTATAAAGTGCTATGTAAATAAAAGTGACTTGATTTGATTTTATATACTGTAACACTTACATTTATGTACTATAACACCTGGTTCATTTTTTTCTTCTACTTCTGCCTCATTTTAAAGATGTAATTGTGAACAGTAATAATATTTGTAAATGTTTGTTTGCTAACATTTTGTTTAGCTTGTTTAGTTTTTTCTTAGTTCATTAAACAAAGTTTAAACTGAATTTTGCAGTTGTATTACAGATGTAATGTTTGTCAACTGGAGCTTTAAAGGGATAGTTCACCCAAAAATGAAAATTTGCTGTTAATTTACTGACCCTTAGGCCATCCAAGATGTAGGTGACTTTTTTCTTCATTCCTGTATGTTTAGTTTGTATGAAAAATGTTATAAATGGAGATTGTTATTAAATAAAGGCTATTATGTGTCGTAAAGTGTGTGTTTTTAGTGATTGATAAACACTTGTTAATCATTTTTAATAATTTTGTTAAACTATAAAAATATATGTTTATGTAGTTCCCCAGCAATTTCTTACGATGCCCAAATAATAAATCTTAGTTGAGGTAACATATAAAACACACGGAGTAAACGGTTAAATTTTAATTGACATAACTTGCTAGTTGAATGGAATATAAAACTAGTTCACTAAAGCTTGAGCCAACTAAAAAATAACAATTCAGATAACACTTTGAAGTCAGAAACTGACAATGTAAAATTTCTGTGGAACTAGTTACTAAATAATTAGTTGAAACCGCTTGAATTTTTTTACAATGCAGTCATAAGGGTCAATTTTTCGAAATTAAGATTTATACATAATCTGAAAGCTGAATAAATAAGCTTTCCATTGATGTATGGTTTGTTAGGATCGGACAATATTTGGTTGAGATACAACTATTTGAAAATCTGGAATCTGAGGGTGCAAAAAAATCAAAATATTGAGAAAATCACCTATAAAGTTGTCCAAATGAAGTTCTTAGCAATGCATATTACTAATCAAAAATTAAGTTTTAATATATTTATGGTAGGAAATTTACAAAATATCTTCATGGAACATGATCTTTACTTAATATCCTAATGATTTTTGGCATAAAAGAAAAATCTGTAATTTTGACCCATACAATGTATTTTTGGCTATTGCTACAAATATACCCCAGCGACTTAAGACTGGTTTTGTGGTCCAGGGTCACATATAATATAATACATGATTTTTAAACCAAAACGTCTTTAAAAAGTTTTCCATATTATTTGTCGACTGATATTAAATGCATAGGCCTAAATCAAATCCTACATTACTCATTATAATTTTTAATTATAACTCAATGAACTTTTAATTCATTATAATTATAATTTTTACATGTAAAATATTACATGGATTCAGATTCTGAGCATCAACATTAATAGTCTTAATGTAAAGTCTTAAATGCAACGGAAAGCTGAAAATATAATATAATAACTATACTTTTAAAACCAAAATATCATTAAAAGTTGTCCATGTCGTTTATCAACTAATATTAAATACCATATATTTTAATTCATAATTAAATTAATATAATTAAATATCACATGGATTTAGATTCCAAACACCAAAGTTCTCATTTCTCAATATAATATAATATAGTGTACTTAAACAAAAAAAAATCTTTAAAATGTTGTCCATACACTCTTAAAAATAAAGGTGCTTCATGAGGCCATAGAAGAACCTTTTTGTCTAAATGGTTCCATAAAGAACCTTTATCATCTGAAGAACCTTTCTGTTTCACAAAAGGTTCTTTATGGTGAAAGAAGTTTCTTCAGATTATAAAAAGGTAAGGAAGAGATGGTTCTTTAAAGAACCTTTGACTGAATGGTTCTTTGTGGAACCAAAAATGGTTCTTCTATGGCATCGCTTGAAGAACCTTTTGAAGCACCTTTTATTTTTAAGAGTGTGCTTTTGATCAACTAACAATAAATACATATTTACATTTACATTTAGTCTTTTAGCAAACGCTTTTATCCAAAGTGGCTTACAAATGAGGACAATAGAAACAACCAAAAATATATATTTTATTTAATTTTTTTAATAGGCTAATTAAATTCACATAATTAAAAATGCTAAATATTTACAATTAAATCCAACTGATGAGTTTACATGTAAATTATTGCATGGATTCATATTCCAACCATCAAAATTCTCAGTTTTAACGCAAACCCTCGAGTACAATGGAAGGGCGTCATTATATTTAATTCATGACTCCTGCTTTCTCTTTATGTGGGCGTCACTCACTCACAGTCTCCGCTCCAGCAGCCCCGCTCCGCTCCGCGTTTTGCGCCGCGCCGCCGCTCTGCCCCAGCTGACTGGCAGTACTTGTTTACTGGTGGAGGTACACAGGGAGAGACGAGAGGGGGAAAACCATACTGCTGACAACACGAGAGAAGTTTTTCCCACTTTCAGCCCATTCCCACGCCAATGAGTTCATCGAAACCGCACACGGGGTCTTGAGGACGGATTTGAGTGGTTTTGTGGGCAGGCCGGACACGCGTTGGACGCTGCTCTGTTGATTAACGTGGAAGATTAAAACGCAACGCGGCCGCGACGCGCGTACGCTCACACACTTCTGGAGCATTGTGCTGGAAGCGAAGGCTTCAGGGGAATATCCAGATTTTTATTGGGCTCTGGACGCTTTGAATTTACACAGACGTGTGTGGATGTTTAATATCAGGGGACGGTGGCTTTTTTTGTCAGTAGAAGAGCAAAAAATCATTTTTTGTGTGTGTGTGTGTATATGGAGATGAGGAGATGCCCCTTTTTGTTTTGTTTTTAATAGGAACATTTGGCAGTGCATGAAACGACCTGTGGAATAACGCCTATTTTTTTTGCTCCTTCCCTCAGAAACGTTAAAATCAGGCATATTATTATTATTATTATTATTATTATTATTATTATTATTCTATTGGGAAGCTTTTATGTGAACATTTGGAATATTTTTGTTTTTAAAGCAGCCTGGGGTACCATATTATTGCTGTTATTATTATTAATATTACATACATTTTCAAGCCAAAACAGGGGTATGAAAAAGTTGCAATGTACTGTACCCTTAAGGGTACCTCATTCCTAGAAGTGTGGGATTGATTCCATGGAAGAAATGCATGGACGTTTTTCATGCTTTATCTACTGAAAGCAAAGATGAATCCGAAAAATCGTTCAAAATGATTTTTATTCATTTATTTTTCACTAGGGTGCAAGATCATGTTATTTAATGCTCATGCTGTGTAGGCAACAACTACTTAAATTGAACATTATCTTCAACTGAAGCACGCTGGACCCCTGGGTCCCCTTCTTGGGGGGTCTCATTTAAGTTGTCCCTGACTTTTTGTTTTTGTTTTTTGGGCCTGGATATAAGCTAATTAAGGTTTTATTTTCTTTCGTTGCTCTACAACCGTTTTTTTGGACACACCAGAGGTGGATTTAATTTTCCAAGAAAACTAAAACGTGTCGCGAAGCATAATGCGGCTGGACACAACTGTGGTTGTTTTGGTCACTTTCGCCTACATCTTGTGCCTCTGCGGATCGCTACATGGAGAAAGTAAGTCGTGACACACTCTCTAACGTTTTAATTCACAAAATATTGATGTGTTATTGTGCTATGTGTGCGTACTATTATAGTTTACAACTGAGAGGACTTGTGGAATTCACTCCATGTAGACTTCGGGCCGCTCCGACATGTGTTGTTGAGGGATGTCTCACGTATATAATTGTTTTAAAATGGCTTTTGTGTTGAAATTTGATCATTCGGAAACATTTTTAAGTGTTGTATATTAAGAAAAGGTACCATTTAGGTCATTTGTTGGAATGAAAGCTTATTGTTTTGTAGTTAAACGTATGTCTTTATATGTCGTTCCCCCCGCTTCCTATCAAAATGGGCCGCTCCTCAGGCCTGGTGTTCTAGGCCAGATTAGCGCTCGTGACTGGACTCGGCGGGATTCGCGAGCGCGCGCGCGCACGCACGCCTGGATTCCAGTCGCGGAGGCGCACACGCACGTTCTTCACGTTCGATCTGGAAGCGTGTAAACAAGTCGAGGCCCTAAGAAGATTCCATAAGTGTGGGTTTAGCCTACGTTGGGTCTCTTTCTATCGATATATCCATGTCGACTTCGGTGTGATATCAATTATGGAATTCCCTAATGAGAAGGAAAAGAATGTTGCGTGTGCAATTAGATATTTGAAGCTCGGTGTTTGTGGAACATTTACGTTTAAGTATTCCTTACGAAAATTAACCATGGTTTTACTATAAATTCAACAAAAAACAAAACAAAACATGGTTACTATAGTTAAACCATGGTAACCACAAAGTAACCGTGGTTTTGCTACACTAACCATAGTTTAACCATGGTATTTGTGGTAAAACTGGTTATACAAATGGTAATCAATAGAAAAAAAAATGGTTACTGCACTTTTACTACAATAAAACCATGGTTAATTTTCATAAGGGATGTATAGGAATAATAATTAGTTTGAATTACTCCTTAAAAATTGTCATCAAATATGATATTATACTTAACAGAACAGTGGTTTGTGTATATTTAAATCAATATGCTATATATATATTATATATATATATATATATATATATATATATATATATGCATGTTTGTGTATTTAGATATAAATTGTTTCCAGGTTTGTGCTAAATTGCATTTTTATTAAAGTTTATTTCAGTCATTAAAATCATTCAATACCTGTTAAATGGTGAAGCTTTAGCACACGTTTAGATCCTTGATTACTGTGAAATTTATAGCTACTGTATCTAAACCCCTTCAGCTTTTCCATTTCTGAACATCATTTTAAATTTAGGATAGGCACTTTTATGGGCACACTTAGAATAGTGGGCTGTTAATGTTTTTTTTAGAGCTGCTGTCTTAAGAAAGTGCTGGACTGATGCCTGCAATAGTAACACGGTGTTATAAATAATGGTCTGGAGATAATTAGATCTTCCTTATTATAGGTAACCATTGTATCCCAGCGAGCCTTTTGAAATGTAGATTGGGAAAACATGAGGCGTTTGCAGGTGGTGTGATTTCTCTATCAGAAACTTGATAAATGTTTATGCAATGTTTTTCATGTAAAGAAACTTGGCAAAATGAGCAAATTTGTGTTTTTTTTTTTGTGCTTTATTTCAAACAGTTGTTCCAAATATGAGTTAATCTTTTTTCACTGTTACTCTTTTGAAAAACGTCTACGATTGTACTCTCAAATATTAGGACGTCAAAATACGCTGGAATAGTTTTAACATTACCATTGGCCTCCCTGACTCCATGGACCTGTTTGGGATCTTCTGACGCTCTGTAGTTTGCCTTGGTATGTCTCCCAGAATTCCAAGCGTGTGGAATGTCTTTGAAGTGGTCCACCCTGTAGGTACTCTTGCCGTTGAGGGTTTCGGGACTCATTTCGTCGTCTGCTGCCTGCTGACCTCTTGTCTTCCAGGTCGTGTATCTGAACATTTGCCTTGTAGCATGTGAGCTCTATGTTCAGCTCTCCGAATCTCCAGGGTGGGCTTTTCCCAGGAAACTGGAGCATTTTTGCAGGCTTCTGTTCGCTGGTGTGTGGCCATTTTCTCGGAGGTTCCTATTTCAAAACTGATTTGTCATACATTCACATACAAGGAAAAAAATCTTTAAATACATGCATAAAAGGTGTCTTTTTAAAAATAAAAAAAAAAATTAGAAAATGTGTGTATTTATTAAAAATGTTAAAAGAAATTTTACAATGACTTTGAATGTGGCTCATCCAAGCAGAATTTAGAGTTTGAACTATTTTTTCATTGGTTGCCAGTGGAAATGTAAATTCAGATGCCGAAAGTTATGTTTTGATGACCGAATATGAAAGCAAATATTGTTCAATATAATATAAAGTGATGATTTATGCACAATAAGACCAGAGATGTTTAAGAAACTAAAGAAGTTCTTACTACAAAACTTATTTTTCATATGCTTGTTCACATATAAGAACTTTGAAACTTTAAATACATGCATAAAAGGAATGCATTATTTTTATTTTATATTAGTTATTAAAATGCTTGTATGTATTAAAATACTTCAAAAGTATTTTAAATGTATAATGGAAATTTCATGAATCATTTAATATAAAAATAATACACAGATGTTGCTTTTTTCATTTAAAAAAGTAGAGCTTAACCCAGTTGTTTAATGAAACAAACGGCAATTGCATTGCTTTGCAAAACAGTTTTGCGAAAGAAACAGTGCAAAGTAACAATCACTGTTTCTTTCGTAAAAATGTTTTGCATGATTTGGAAAGCACAATTGCTGTTTATTTTCCTTAAAAACAAAAACTGTTAATTGCAAAAAAATTGCAAAAAATAACCCCTAAGGCCAGTTCACACTAAGGATGATAACTTGAACCATGTAGTTTTAAAAATCGTTCTCTGAATTTAAAAGAAGAGCATTGTCCACATCACAACTGTAAAATCTTATAATAAAATCTTGATTAACTTGCAAAACTTTTTTGTGAGAAGAAAAATCGGTACAAAGTAACAGTCGTTTTTCCTTTTGTAAACTTTGCACGTTTTAGAAATTGCTGTTTATTTTGAGGGCAAAAACCCTTATCGCTGTTTCCTTTAAATTAATAGCAAAAATCAGCACGAGAGGGACGATAACTATAACGATAAAGATACGGTTTTAAAAAACTGTTCTAAAATTAAAATAACAGCACAGTCCACATCAAAACTGTAACAATAACGACAGAAAAACTAAATAATTGGAATCACTTTCAGAACCACGTTTTCTAACAGATGAACAATGAAAACATTGACAGCCAATCAGAATCCATCCTGCTTTAAAAAGCTTGAGAATTTAAAAGTGATAGGCAAGAAAACTGCAGTGCGTTCTTATAATAAACAGAACGTTATTTTGCGTTGATGTTTAAGCCTATATAGTAGTGCTGTCAAAATGGCTGAAAAACTGAATTCGAATTTTGTACTTGAATATTATCAATATTCAAATTTAAAAGGCATAATTTCAGTTAGGGGGGAAAAAAGCTTTTGGCTTCTCTCCTGAGGCCACAAGAGGGCGCATCGAGCAAAATATTGCTAATGCACGTTTCTTCAAAGCAATAAAATAACACGACTACCTTTGAAAAAAGTACATAATGTGTATAAAGCATATATAATTACGTTGCTTAAACAATTAGAAACAAAACCATCATGTCTGTATGCATAGTTTAATACACAGGACCAAAAACCAATCACTAATAGTACTTTTTTTCATTTAAAAACATGAGATGCAGTGGGATGATGAAAAACCGTCGTAAAGTCTCGAGACGTGTTTTTTTTAAAGTTGAACTTGCATTAATTTTATAAGGCTTTCTAAACATGCGGCTCTCTTGTGCGAGACGATGTCCCTCTAGAAAATGCGATATATTTGTGTGAACGGCTTGGTTTCAGTTTTGACGTAAACAACATCATCTCCGCATTGATGTTTTCTTTTTCCGCAATATTTTGAATGAACACCGTAGCAGCGCAGCATCTAGTGGGTTCAACTGGATAGGCTTGCAACATTTTTGCATTCGAATATGGATTCATATTTGAAATTTGACGAATATTTGAAATTCAAATTTTTTTGACAGCCCTACTATATAGTTATTGTTTTTTGGTGTGAACGTTCTTTAATCACGGTTTCTTTTGTTTAATCAGTTTTTCACACTTTGGGACAAAACTATATCTTTTTATAAAAAGATAAGCTAGCACTTTTTTAACGAGCAATAGGCAAAAATCTTTGTGATACTGATTATATAACTTCATATTGAGTTTTAAGTTGGTGAGAAATCAAGCAAAATGAAGGTTTTATAATGCAGATTAGACCATTTTAAATCACTCTTTCTGTTTGTGATCTTATTACGAACACATCAGTTTTAACTCTACATCCTCGCTTTACCGTGTCAAAATGTTCCAGGGCGTGAACCGAGCAACCTGCCCTTATTCCACCTCTCAGGGGCCGTCATTTCCACATCGACGTATTCGACTGACTTGTTCAGTCTTAACATAGTCCCGCCTCTGCTCAATATTCATTGACTAAAGATTCATGGCAGCTTGTTTCTTTTATTGACACCGTTCTCCATGTTGGGTTGTGGGCCACAAATGAGGTTGATGCCTCTTACAACATGCCTGAAAAATCTGATCTGATGAGCCGGTTGCTGTTTGTATCCTTTCCGGCTTTATCTGTCAATGATCTCATGCCATAATGTCTGTGTCAAACCATGCTAGTAATGCGGGGATCAGCAAGCGTTGAGTTGGGGCCCTTTCAGCACATACGAGAGGATGGAAAGACAGCTTGTCTCCAGCATTTGTGGGCTTTAGAGAATTTTGGCAGCTCTGTTACGCTACCTGATGGCTTACATGTATTTTGAGAGCTGTCATATGGCTGAAATCGGGTTCTTTTGACCTAAATTTTTAATCAGATCCCAAGGGAGAAATCGAAATTGAAGTTCTATGGTTTGTTTTCTTAAAGCAACATTCCATTGTTGCATTTAATATAAAACTGGACTAAACAATGTGGTAACACTTTACTATAAAGTTCCATTTGTTGGCATTAGTCATCTATCAGTAGTACTTACCTAAAATGCCTTAAAGTTTACTGACGGCACCCATTCACTGCAGAGGATCCATTGGTGAGCAAGTGATGTAATGCTACATTTCTCTAAATCTGGTTGAAAATTTCATTTTGAGTGAACTGTTCCTGTAGGAAATGAAGTCAATATTATTTTCATGTCATCTTTTAAATTCATAATTAAGTTGACATACAGGAACTGAACTATAAATGGGTTAAATATTAAAGCTAAATGAGGTATTTTGCAAGTTGAGCTGCAGGAACCTTTGTTTTTCTTCAGTGGTTAGTGCTGTTTTTAAGAGGAAGTATTGTATGAAATAATTTAATAGGTGAAGACAGGCTCCTTTTTCTGTGCTGAACGGCATATCTTGATGTGTGTGGTGAAACGCACGGCTGTTCCCTCAATTACAGAGCCGTAAATGTGAGCGATACTCATCTTTATTCTGCCAATAAACCTTTCAACAAGGTTAAGGGGTGACATTAATTTGTTTTACTTTGCGGGTAAATGAAATTAGGATTTTCTCGCCTCGCACACTGCAAGTAAATACTAAGATAGCTCAGGAGGAAAAACATTCTGAGGCAATGAATGAAAACGAGCTTTAGGGGAATAGTTCACCAAAATAAACATTTGCTGAAAATTTACTCACCCTCAGGCTATTCAAGCTGTAGATGAGTTTGTTTCTTCATGGGAACAGATATGGTGAAATGTAGCATTACATCAATTCCTCACCAATAGATCCATTGAAATGAAAGGGTGCCATCAGAATAAGAGTCCAAACAGCTGATAAAAACATCACAGTAATCCACATGACTCCAGTCCATCAATAATATCTTGTGAAGCGAAAAAGTTCTCTTGTCTGAATCGGGAGAGAAATAAGCACAGATCAAACACTGTTTACAAAATGTTCCAAAACAGTTAAAACAAATATGTTGGTAGATTTTGATGTGAAAGGACAACATAGGATGGTCTTTTTTTTTTTTGAAGTAAGTGTTGTTATGGATTATGGACACATATTTTGGCCAGAAGCAGCGGTTTAAAGTTACAAATATTTTAATGATGGATTTGTTTATTACAAACATGAAGCTTTTATTTTCTCTTTTATCTGATTGCCAAACCCTCCATTTTATGTTATTTTTAAAAGTGTGAGCAAAAAAAGGAGTCTAAATTCTGATATTTCTCAGTTTAGATATAAGCACTGTTGTTAAAATGATAACTTAATTGCATCAGTTGTATGTGCAACAAAACAAAAAGTTAGCAGTCATTAGGAGTAAGTACCATAATATGCTTAAGAAGTTTGTATTTGGTAAATGCAGGCTTTATGAAATTATAGGCATAATTGCATTTGTCTACATGAATTCAGAATTTACTGCGTTTACTTTCTTAATGTTTTGGACCTGTAAATTATTCATTGGATGCACATTTTTGTCTTCATTAAAGTTTTTCCTCACACAGAAATATGGCATGTTTAATTTTGCCTCTGATAACATCTTTGTTTTTGGAGGCATTTAGCAAGAAGTTTAAGAGTGAAAAGTAATTGACGTGCTGAAATCGTGTTTGGTCTCGCACTGCATCGCGTCCTTTGTCAGTGTCGGGCGCTTGCTTAGCAATTTGTTGCGATTAACAGGAAAGTGTGTTCAAGGGCCAGCAGAAGACAGTGTAAAATAATACTCTTTGAGAGAAGCAGTTTATCAGCGGAAGTTAAAATCAGCTCGTAAGTGTATTTACTTGTCTCATTAGTGTTTAGCGCAGTTGTCGTTGCTAGGAAACGCTTGTTTTGTTTACTGTGTGGAGACATGCTGAAATCGCGTTTGGTCTCGTACTGCATCGCGTCCCTTGTCAGTGTCGGGCGCTTGCTTAGCAATTTGTTGCGATTAACAGGAAAGTGTGTGCAGCTGAATTGGAGTAGTGTTTTGTTAGATGGGTATGAAAAAGCTTAGTTTACCGCGGCAGCATCTCTGTAGTAACGGTCTGTGGTGAAGACCGAAGAGTAAAGATAAAGTAAGAGTAAAGACCATCGACTCTACCGTGCGACTCCACCGGGTAGGGACACCGACAAAGGATATAAGTATCACTTTAATTTTTCCTCTTTGCTACTACTTGTTTCACTTCTGTTTCAGTTTTTATAATCATTTCTTACTATGTGTTAGTAAGTTGTTGCCGTTTTAAAACAAGTATGTTTGGCTCAGTGTTGATGTCTGTATTGGTTGTTTATTAAGTTATAGTTTTATTTAATTTTAGTTATTTTAGTACTTCATACTACATGGAAATGAAATAATATATATATTGCATTTATTTTTATGTATGTATATGTGTGTGGCTGTACATACACGTCGTTGTTTTTTGGTGTTTGGCTTAGTGTTATGTTAGAAGCATTATTATACTCATACCTTTTGTTGTTTTAATATTTTAAATTGTTTTCAGCTTTACTTTTTTTGTTTTCATTTAAATGTTTAGTTTTTGAAATGTTGTATGCATTTTTCATTTTTATTTAATTTCTTTATTTTCTTAAATGTGTGTGTTTATATAGTATTTACAGAGTTTTGACTTTTAGTTTGTTACTTTTTCTTATTTGTAAGTCGCTTTGGATAAAAGCGTCTGCTAAATGACTAAAAGTAAAGTAAAAGTAATTGAGAGTGTTTGGTTTGGTTTGATTTGTTTTTGTTTGATCTAGACTTTGAACGTTTAAAGGCTTCAGAAGAGTCAAACTCCAATCCCGTCAAGTAATTGTACATGAAATGAACTGTCGTATTACACTCTGCTCTGTTCTCAGCTTGAAATCTCATTGCCTTGAGCCTGACCGCATTAGGAGACATCGCTGCAGATGAAGAATTAGATCACGCTCTAGCAGGACGCCGTCCAAGTTTTTGTTGCTCTCGTAATCTCGTGTGGAAGCGTAGGTCTTTACTCTCTAACTGGATTGAGTTTAGAGTCTTTATACTGGATGGCTCCACCTGTTTTACTCTCCTCGTAGAGGCGTGAAGTGAGAAATCAGAGGTTATTTGCTTTATTTTTGGTTCTGTTCTGCCTCTAATTCCATAGACCACGTTACAAAAGTGAACGTTCCCGTCACTGGGCCACGTTCCCCACCCGAGACAGTCTTTGTGAGTTTATGGCCTGGTGCCCGAGCGCTGCTGTCAGGCAGCACGTCGTCCCAGAGTTTTTCTCATTTAAAGGGAGGTGAGAGAGTTCACTGTCATTCACCGTTTTGTTTTTCCCCCTCATACAACACGTATTTGCAGCTGTCCTGCCTGGATGACACGTACAAACAATGAGCGGCTACAATAATCCAGCCATGGACGGTTTGTAAGTGTGAACACAAACTCATTCACCTACAACGCCTGCTTGTTTTCCACCAGTCCAGTTATGTTTGGTCGGTAAACTTGGTTTAGCAAGCTCAGTTTTTGATTATATTGAGACTACAGTTTCAAAATCAACATAAAATGATAAACTAACAGTTAAAAGTTTGAAATAATTAAATAATTAAAAAAAAAAAAAGTTTTTGAAAGACGTCTCATGCAAGGCTGCGTTTATTTGATCAAAAATACAGTAACATTGTGAAATACGATTAGAGTTTAAAATAACTGTTTTCTATTGGAATGTATTTTAAAATGTAATTTTAAATGAATTTTCAGCATCATTACTCCAGTCTTCAGTGTCACATGATTCCTCAGAAATCATTCATGAAATCATATGATGATTTGCTGCTTCAGAAACATTTATTATTATTATCATCAATGTTGAAAACAGTTGTGCTACTTAATTTCTCTACGGAAACCATGATACAGTACAACTCAAAAGTTTGGGGTCAGTAAGAATAAAAACGAGAAGAAATGAATACCTCTAGTCATCAAAGACACGTTAAATTTACCAAACTTTGGTTTCTGACCAGTATTTTATTAATTTCGCATCACAATTTCCTCTTATGTTTAGATTACCTTTGCCGTCGTCAAATTCTTACTTAAAAGTAATCTTTACAAGCACTAGTAATTTATTAAATTAAATGTAATCTTTAGTAAATTACAAAAATATACACTGTTTCAAACTTTGCTTTAAACTGGTAGATTAAAAAATGTTTGCTGCAATTAAACTTAAAATTGCTAGTAAAATTCACAAATAATTACAAAGAAACAGCAAGTACTTTCAATGAAACTTGATATTTTGCAGTAGAAAAACTGAAATCGTACTCTAATAATTTATTCACAACTTCAAAAAAATATTTTTTACAATGTGCGCAGGTTTGGACTGAAATATGAGCTCATTAAAAATGTGATTCTTTTGAAACGAAGACATGTAAAATACAACTAAATTTGTTTATGCTGTCAGATGTGATGAACGTGGGGTTGCAAAAGTGTGGAAAATTTCCAGTAAGTTTCGGAAATATTCCAGAAATTTTGGAAACTTCCTAGGATTTTTTGGAATATTCCAGGGATTTTTGGAAAGTTTCCAGAAATTTACCGGAAATTTTCCACCCCTTTGCAACCCTAAACGCGATATTTTTGTGGCCTTGTCCCTTATGAAAATTTACCACAGGTTTATTGTAGTAAAGTTGTAGTAACCGTAGATTTTTGGTGAATTTATTACCATTTGCATATGCACAGTATTACTACAAATACCATGCTTAAACTACGGTTAGTGTAGCAAAACCATGGTTAATTTGTGGTTGCCATGGTTTAACTGTAGTTTTATGTTTTTTTTTGTTTTTTTTTTGTAGTAAAACCATAGTTAATTTTCGTAAGGTTTATATCTTTACATTCAGCCATTCATTACCTGTTCCCCACCATAATGCATCATTTTAGACAGAACCGTTTGGTGACGCAATCTTTCTCTCAATGTTTTAGTCTTTCATTGTGTCAGATGCTTCAACGTGAGAGGAAAACTTCAGAAATGTGTCCAAACACTACAGCGAGCCAAGCGCCGAGGCGACGGCTCATACTGCACTTGGCAGCCAACCAGGGCGAGAAATTAACCGTGGTTTACTACAGCGGCGAAGGAAACAGAGTATCTATTGTTAATAGAGTAAAGCACACTCAGCCCAGCTTTATTTATTTGCTTTGCTTAGTCCTTTTCTCCCTTTTCGTTTGCCATGTTACACATTTAAAAGCAGCAAACTTTGAGCTGTCCATCAAGTGCCCAACTGCCCATGAGAGACTATGTAGACGGCGGGATGCTTAGAAGTTGGCGTCACATACAAAACTGCTATTTTTTTAACGTTGTATTGCAGGGATGTTCTACAAATTGGACGTTTATTGTGGAGCAAATGCTACTTTGTTGGTAAATAAATCCAAATATGCACCGTTTGGTTCATCCGGACTTGGGTTTTGGATCTGTTAGGTCCATTGAGACGACAGTGAGCGATTTGTGGGTTTGCAGGTTCAGTACGTGTCCCACCTTGCTTGGGTTAAGGATATCCAGAATGGAAAAACCAACATACTCTCATGTGTTTGAAAATCGAAAACTGTTTAGTGTCCAGGGCAGTCTAACGGAAAAACAAATAGTGGAAATATTAGTTGAGCTGCTAGACGTGGTGTAATGAATTGATATTTCATTGCTGTGTAATGCTGCAGGTACATGCTCAAATATTCACAAATGCATGAATATTGAATATTGTTTATGAAGGGGCTCCTTTATTCTATGAAATAGTCTGCAGTGGAGAGGTTTGTGCTTAGGGATTGTGCCGCAAAATAAAATTGGACATTTACACTTGGAGATGAGCTTCTGTTTCTTTATATTTATTTTTAAGGTAATTTTTATTTATTTTAGTTTTATAAAATATATATTTTTGTTTAATTTTATTATTTCTTTTTTTTTTTTTTGGTTGGCTCTATAAGTTTGTTTCATTCTGTTCTGTTCATTTTATTTGGTTCCTTCTGTTCCTTCTTTGTTTGATTCCATTCAATTTAATTCTGTTTGTTTCTAATTGATTCAGTGTCTTTTGGATTCTGTTCTGTTAGTTTCCTTGAAAGTAATTCCAAATTCTTTCCGGTTCTATTTGGTTCTTCCTGATTCTATTCATTTGGGTTTCATTTGGTTCTGTTTTTTTTTATTTGATTTCCATTTGGTGCGAGGCAGGTCTTTTGGTTTTTGTTGAATTTTGTTCTGTTTGGTTCATTCCAGTTCTGTTTGTCTGTTGGATTCTGTTCTTTCATTTCCTTTTTTTATTTTGATCTATTTGGTTCTTTCTGTTTGTTTCTACTTGATTCGGGGTTTTTTGTGTTCTGTTCTGTTCAGTTCTACATTTGTTTTTTTTGTTTTTTTGTTTTTAAATAATCCAAGTCCTTTCCAGTTCTATTTGGTTCTACCTGATTCTATTCAGTTTGGTTCTGTTTGGATCTGTTTGTTTGTATTAATTTATTTTCAGTGGTGCTTGCCAATTCGTTTTGAGTTTGTTCTGTTTGTTTCTATTTGGTTCATTCTAATTCCTTAGATTCTGTTCTGTTCTTTTCGTTTCTTTACTGTTCTTTTTTTAATCCATTTGGTTCTTTTTTTTGGTTTGCTCTAGTCAGTTCTGTTAGTTTCTTTATAAAATAATCCAAATATGGTTCTTTACGGTTCTGTTAGATTCTTCCTCATTCTATTCAGTCGGATTTCATTTAGTTTTATATATTTTGGATTTGATTTCTATTTGGTTCTTTCCAGTTCTGTTTGTGCCTGTTGGATTCTATTTATTTTTGGTTCTCTTATGTTCCTTTTTTTTATTTTAGTCTGTTTGTTTCTATTTGATTCAGTTTGTTTTGGATTCTGTTCTATTTGGTTCTAAAACCGTTTTTTTTTTTTTTTTTGATAATCCAAATACTTTCCAGTTCTGTTTGGTTCTGCCTATTCAGTTGGATTGTGTTTATTTCTATGTGTTTTTTATTTGTTTTCTGTTTGGTTCATTCCAGTTCTTTTTTTCTCTGTTGGATTCTGTTCTTTTTGGTTCTCCTCTATTCTTTAGTTTCATTTTATTTTAATCTGTTTGGTTCCTTTTGGTTTTGTTTGTATATGTCTCAGTATGTACTTTGATTCTCTTGGGTTTGGTTCTACTTTTTTAGTTTGATTCTTTTCTGTTCTGTTTCTCTCTGCTATACTTTTCTATTCTGTCCAGATTGGTTTTATTGAATTCTTTTCTCTTTAAATATTGAAGTCAGTTTTGTTCGATTTTGTTCGACTCAGGGTTCACTAGAGTCCTCGCTCACTCTGACAGAGCGTGTGGGTTTATGTGTAGACGTGGTCTTACCCAGCAGCAGTCAGTCTGAGCCGGTGGTCTCCAGAACAGACAAACAGCCCATTAAAATGACCTGTGTCTCCCTGCAGCCGCCGGGCCGCTCCTCTCCCTGCGGTGACTGCATGGACTGATTCCAGCAGCGGCTGCAGGGGAGGGGCGGCACTGCAATGGCCATATTCATCTCGCACGCTCTCACCCAAACACACTGCGCCCGTCAGCGCTCTCAATGGGGAACTCATCAATATCAGCTTTTGCTGCTTTTAAGATGCTGTGTTGCGACCACGTTTGCAGCAAATGCTGATAGGATTGCGTGTTTCGCACGGGGTGGCTGTGAGGAGCTTAGCGTTTGATGTAGCAAAACATCGTAATAATCCTTTGTACTCTCTTGCCCCACCACACACACTACGCCATATAGAGTGAGTTGCATTTGTCCTCGTAAGAGGTTAATGTGCAACACTGCAAAAGGTACAGCAGCTTGTAGAAATGTGTTTCTTATGGGGCGTCGATGCAAAACACGTTTCTGTTGTTCAAACACAGCAAAACATGTTTAATCAATACAATACACATGGTTTGATGTGACGCAATGAGAAAAGTCATTATTCCTGATGAACCGTTGAAATAATTCTAAAGTCTGACAGTAATTGCCTTGAAAATTTGTTGAAAGCGGTGGATTTGCTACCAAAGGTTTGAATTAAGAGACGTTTAGCATGCGAACAACAACTAATTTCCCAGACATATTTTATGATGTTATGCAGTTACCAGGGCGCTATGAAATGTGTTTATTATTTACCAAATTCCAACTTTTTTTTCTTTTTCAAATTTTCTGGATCCCGTTTTAATGGTTAAATAGCATTTTAGTAATCAAAAAGCATGGCTGAGTAATGGAAACCACTAGGACTCTTTATGATTTAACAACCATTTATTAAAAGTTGAACAAAAATGACATTTTTAGGGCCCTATGAAATCATTTTTATTTGTTTTTTTTGTATTTTTCCCCAGTTTCTGTTTAGTTTTTCCCAAATTCTGGGTTGGTATAATTAAAGGGTATAGTAAAATATTTATAATCAGAAAGAATATCTAATCAGTTAAATTAATAGAACTTTGAATTGTTTAATAACTTATTAATTTGTACGATACTTTTCTAAAAAAAAAATAAATAAATAAATTAAATTAAATTTTGGGTTGCCTTTTCATTTTTCTGTATGGTTAAAATTTAATTTTAGTAATCAAAAAGCATGTCTTATTAATCAAAACCATGAAACTTAGACAATTGAACAATTATTTATTAAAAGTTAATAATTTAGAATTTTGTTTTTTTCCCAAATTTAATTTATTTCTAAATAAAATTCTAAAATTCTGGATTTCTATTTAATGGTATAATGATGTTTTAATAATATCAACAATATCTAAACAACTGATTACAACTTTTACTTTGATTTATTATTTTTTTTACTACTATTATATTTAGTGTTGTTGTTGTTGTTATTATTATTATTATTATTATTATTATTATTATTGCTAATATTATCTGCTTTAATTGTTCTGGATTTGTTTTAATACAATTTTTATCAAATACAGTGGTGAGTCTACAGTCAAATTCTGTAACATTTTGCATTATACAGTAAATTTTGTGATTCCATCTATATTTTCTGCGTTGCTTCAATCATAAATTAATCAATTTCCTTTTTTTAAACTACACTATCTTAACTTTGCAGATCACTCCGACTGTAATTTTCATGAAATTTATTGCTGGAGGCGAAAACATTTTGGAGTGAGTTTAGCACGTCGGCAGCATATAATGTAAAAATACTCAAATATGTATGTTTTGAGATGGTTTTCATGCAGTTTTCCGTTCTGAAATGCGTCAGAGTGCAATTCATAATGTAACACGTTTGTTTCAGATTCTTACACACAGGGTTTGAATTTGAATTTTATGTAAAATATTCCTGGCCCAACTGTCACGTTTTTCTCCGAGAAGTTAAAAAATCCCGATCTAGACCTCGCTAATTAACTGAGTCCTTGTTGGTGGTTATTAGCGAAAGCATTGCTCTTCCAGGCGTGTTAGAAACGTGGCTGCCTGCTCTGGCTAGGCTGCGTATTTGAAAGAAATAGCCAAATAGTCAGGATGCCAGATCCCATCTGGTTTTGGAGCGGCGTGCTATGAGGAACATACCTCTGCTGTCGGATGCCGTGTCCCCGATGACCCGCGGGCCTCGGCGCTGCTTTTAGAAACACGAGGAAATGTGTTCTAGCCTCTCTTCAGCATTAATGGGGGCAGAAGCCTTTCAGAGAGAGAGCGTAATTACCCCACAGCTATCGATATTTGATGCGCTCGTTGTTTCGCCATAAATTTTTTTTTGCTCAAAAAGCTCTGTGTCTTGGACTGAATTCATGTCTTGTTTGTAGCGACTCGGCCTCCTGATGGATGAATCCTTCGGCTTTTTTAGACCTAGACTGTTTTTTTCCTGTGTTTAGGCTAAAAGCATTTTCTGCTGGCCAAAAGCTAGCCTAAATAAAAAGCCTTTCGTTCCATTGCTTCTGCTGACGACACGTTTGCACGATGCAGAAAATTAGGATGTTCTCGAGCTCAAGTTTGAGTACATCTTTTTGCAGTTGTATGCATTTTCTGTATCTTATGTTGGGGATGGTGATTGATTTATGGTTTTTGTATTATTTGGATATCTCAGTGGTTCTACTGAAAGGATGACTTGACAAGATTTCAGTCTGTCAGAGTTTTGCTCAAACTAACAGACCATTCTCTGTAATAGCTTATGTAAACCAAAGGAGATGTTTGGAAATAGACTCATTGCATTGTGGGAGGCAGAATCTTAGCATGTCTTTTTAAAGCTGTTGCTTCATTTTAGGCATAAATTTTGTGAGAACTGTCATTTGGGCTCATATTTCAATACTAATAAACTAATAAAAATAATATATCCTATTTAGCAATAAATTAGGCTTATTTTAGTAACATTAAGATTTTTTTTCTTCACTTTGACTTTTTTTTTTAATGTAAATGTAGCAGATTTTTCTCCCAATTTCTCATTATATTCATGCTGAATTTTCATTACTATAAGGTTATACTATGGATAAACCTTAAGTTAGTATAAAAAATAATGCTGATAACTGATGCAGATTTTTTTCTTGTCAACTACAGTTAGTGTACATCATGGTAATATTAGTTATGTTTTTTTAATTGATGCTAATATTAATTACAAAAAATGTATCTTGTTCAGAAAGTGTGAATTTCATCACTCTATTGCAGTATTGAGAATATTTATTTATTTATTTATTTATTTATTTATTTAAAAAATGAATAAAATATTTTGCCAGAAAATTAAGCCTATTTTAGGACTTTTTTATTTTATTTATTTATTTATTATTATTTTTTTATTTTGCATTTGTGATATTTTTATGACAATTTAACACATTTTATCCACTTTTTTAAAGCTAGTAAATTATATTTTCCAATAAAATGAAGCCTATTTTAGAACTGCTTAACATTTTATGTATTTATGTAACATTTTGAAATTTTCATGACAATTTAGCACATTTCATCCCTTTTTTGGATTTAAAAACTAATAAATATAAGGCCTATTTTATTACCATTATTTATTCATTTTTATATTTTTGATATTTTATGACCGTTTAGCATGTTTGATCCTTTTTTTACATTTAAAATCAAATAGGTTTTATTTTGCAAGACAATTGAGCCTATTTTAGAGCTACTAAGATATTTTTTATTTATTTAGATATTTTCGTGGCAATTTAGCACATTTTACCCCCATTTCTCATTCTTTTTTCCCCTAATTTTCATTAAAGTTAGACTTTATAGTTAAACTTTAACTTACTGAAAATTCAAAAACAATGTCGATTTCTTTTTTTTCTTTTTCTTTTTTTTTTAGTTGTCATCTGCAATTAGTATACATCATAGTAGTATTTGTTATATAAGATTTATTGTTGCATTAAATTTATGCTGAATTTATTTACGAAATGTACCTCGTCCAGACAGCATAAATTTGATTACTCCCATAACAGTAGTGAGAATTAAACTATTGTTTTTCTTCAATTTTTTTTTTGGTGAAATATTGGTGACGCATTCTTCATAAGATTCATTTTACCAGTAAAATCCGCAGTGGTAGGCTTTGTAACTTTATTACTTTATAAACTTTAATTTTGTGGAAACCAAAGCAAGTTTAGCTGCATCAGCGAAGGCTTCTCGAGCGGCCATGATCTTCCTGACATGTGGCGTAAGAACCATCATGCTCCAATTTCCAAGCGCTAGTTACTATTGCTAGCAGCGTATTAAATTCTCCATTGGGAATGTGAGGCTAAAAATAAGGAAGCGGCTCATCATGTAAACAGTGGGATATTGTAGCCTTGATAGTCGTTCCTGCCGTCTTGTTTATTGTGATCGTCACACGGCTGCTATGTTTTCTTGTTGAATAAGGCCGAAGCGCTCGTTCGGAGTGTGAAACCGAATCCTGGAGTGGCTGTTGAAGGCTGAGGATTCCTCCCTCGAGCCTCATTTCCAGGCCTGTTATGGAAGTCACATTTCCAGCGGCATTGTCCGCTGCGTGTTTGTGTTCACAGAAGAGGCTATTGGCACATCCATTCATGCGTGTGATCGCTAACCGTCCCGCTCGCCTTACGTCATGGATAGCGAGGCTCATGTTACAGCTTAAGTGTTCCCCTTTTATTCGGCCCGATGGGGAAGAGAAATGGTTTTAACCTGCAGCGCCCCTTCGGCGGGCCCCTCGTCTCTCTGATGTGGCCCTCGGCCCTTATGTAAACTCAATAACGGCCCTGCTCTAGTGTCTCACAAGCTGCTGGCCCAGATCTATTGAGAGCTTTTGGAAAGATGACCTTTTGGTTTGGTTTAAACCAAAGAAGCTTCACAGAATGAATCAACCTTCAGATGAGCAGTTATAAAACAGTCCTAGATGCCGATTGGCCAGTGTGGTTTGGGTGTCATTGAGATACTATTACAGTTTTGATTTTAGTTTTTATGTTTTCCATTTAAATTTTAGTTAATTTTGTTGTGTTTTTGTCATTTTTATAAGTTTTTTTTATTTTTATTTTTTTTTTTTAATGCCTTTATAGTTTTTATTCATTTTGAGTTCAGTTTTAGTGCTAGTTATTTTAGTACATATCAAATAAAGCTAAATGAGAAATATTTGCTTGGCAACTAAGCTGAAATTTATTAAGAAACTTTTAATTATCCTGCAATTGATCAATACAACAATAGTTATGGTAAAATCTATTTTTTTTTCTATCAGAGCTGTGTTAATATTATTGTTATATGTTTATTATTATGTTTCTAATTGTTAATGTAGTTTTTAATTGTATTTTTTAATATAGTTTTACTTATTTTTTAACTAAACTAGTTTTCTTCTTTGTTATTTTTACTTTGGGTTGGTTACTTTTTCATGTTAAAAAAGATTCAGTTTTTTGTGATAAAACAAAAAAATCTTTTTATTACGATTATTTTATTGTCCCACATTTGGGATTTATTTACTTATTTTACAGCATGACAAAGAAAAGAAAATACTCACAATAACATTTTCAAAATTTTTACAGGAATTTTAGTGTTGACTGTGTTCGTTAAGTTTAATGAATGTTTTTGGTTTAGTCTTTCAGATTTTTATTTATTTATTGTTTTGAGTTCTCATTTCAGTGTGTAAGATTTTTATTTTAGCTTTCATTATTTTAGGCCTGTCAAATTAATGCACTAAATGTTTCAATTAAAGAGGTTCTGAAATTCCAAAAATGTTCTAAAAAGTCTAAATTAAAAGAATAATAAATAAAAATACTAATTAAAGTGATCTAGTGGCATTTTCATGTTTAACAGTTTTTTTTGTTTTTTTTTTACTAAATTCCATGTATATCTACACATCTAAAACTAAAACAATAAATAGTTTGTCGTCATTTTTATTTTAGTTAGTTTTTGGAGTCATGAAATCGTATTTTACTGTAGTTTCAGCAGTTTTTACCGTTTTTTTTTTGTTTTTTTTTCGTTTTATTTTGTTTAACAAAATATTTTTGTTTTTTAACACAAGGGCAAGTGGCCGTTTTTAATGACAGTTTGTCCTTAATTTTCTTTACCCAGTAACAATTTTATATACGGCATTTGTTACTGCTATTTTGTGAATATATTCCACCTCTAGAACGCGGCCTCTCAAACGTTATTTTAAAAGTGTGCCCTGGTCTATTTTCTGTAGTTCGGTAGCATCGTTTGACCCTCACGGCTGCGGTCAGGTGCCGTTTCGACGTTGTGCAAGTCAGTCAACGTGTGTTTGAATGCAAAGCTGTTACTTTGACACTCGTCTGCGCTCTGGTTGATGGGTTTGTATGATAAGCGGCAGCGTTGAGTTTCAGACACGCTGCCTGTTGTTTATCTCTAGATCTTTCTAGATCTTCATGCACTAGTTCTCGCTTGCTTTCCACGACTCTGCAGCTGTTGTCAAAGTTTTGAAGTTGATGACCTGTTTGCACTGCAGATCTCATAGTTTTTGTACCACTGTTGAATGGTTTCATTGTTCAGAGTTGTTGTCGATCGGCTCCATCAAGAGTTTGTCGTTTTGTTGCACAAGCTGCAGCTTCTTTTCGGCATCTCCGAAGCCCTCCGTGTTCATTCCCAGAGCGTGGCGTAAACAGGCAGCAACCTAAAACCTGACGTCACCGCAGTGACACCTATAAATCAGGCTCCTAAATGATGGCTGGGTGTCTGCTTTCAGCCAGGCCGAGGCAGGACGCGTCCCAAACGGCGTACGGGTGAAGAGTAGGTTTGTGAAGTGTGTGAACAGATGAGCACGTGAGGTCTCATACGATCACACAAACAAGCTCCGGATCTGTTTACAGCTGACCTTGGGAATGTTGACCAACACAATAAAATGTAACCTTGTCCTCATTCAGATCTGAGCACTGTGCTGCAATAGAGATTGAGTTGTTGCGTTGTGGCATAACAGGAATTTATGGGGGCTGTAAATTTTTTTTACGTTTTTTTTTTTTCTCACAATTTGGTTACAATTTTGTAACTTTTTATTGTATTTTTTTTCTTGTAAAAAAAACAATCCAGTTGTTGTAGTAAACTAAAATTGTACTTTCAACAATTAGGCTAAAAATGTGTTGCTTTTTATTTTGTTTTTATGTAAAAAAAAAAAAAAAACCTTCCATTTGTTGTAGAAAAAACCCTAAATATTTAAATATTACATTTTATTGTAATGTCCCACATTGTACATGTAAAAATGTTGAACAGCACCTTCCATGATTAGGCTACAATTTAGGCTACAAAAAACTTTTTTCTTTTTTTTCTTTTTTTTTTAAATTGCGTAAAAAAAATGTACATTTGTTGTAGTAAAAATAGTTTAAATATTACAATTATTTTAAGTTACTTTTATTTTTAGAGGCTATCAAAATTGAGAGGTACTTTAAGTGATTAGGCTACAAATTTGTTGCTTTTTATTATGTTTTTGTGTTTAAAAAGAAAAACTATTCCGGTTGTTGTAGTAAAATAAAAAAAGAACCTAATTTAAATATTAAAATTGTTAATATCCCACATCTTGCATGCATTTTGCGGTAGCTGCAAAAATGTAGAATTTCCACAATTCGGCTACAGTTTTTTTTTTTGTTTTTTTGTTTTTTTTTTTTACAAAAAAAAATGAATGGCACATTTTACGTGCAACCCTGTTACCACATGATTTTCTCTCATTTCAAAAATATACCATTAAATTGACACCTAACAAGTGAAATTTCTAAAGCATGACTGGAAGACAAGAAAATGTGTATTTTATTTTCTATATTTTTACAAAAAAATTCGTAAAGCTAAATATTCGTATTCGTAAACTTAACAATTCAACCCTGTTACCAATGTTATTAGAAGACAAACTGAAGAAGTAAATTCTGGAGCTTCTTCTCCATAATACTTTACACACTTTTACACTTTACACATAATACACTCACTTCTCATGCATTGTTTGAATCTCTGACTGTGAGAAAGTGTATCTTAACACTTCATGCCTGTTTCACACATACTCCGTTTGTAGTGCGTATGCAGTCCGTGTTCGTTACATATGGGGTGCAGAAGCAGCACGGACTCATTGTGTTTTCACACAGGACGCGTTTGCAGTCCACTCCTGATCCGCGGCTGTTTACCACAAAACACAACATTTGTCCATTATTTTGATTCCAAATCCAAACGTTGTTAGTCTATACTTAAAGTGCTTTTTCAGCATTGTGATCCTCTTTTATCACAGTACAGTTACACAATCTTTCATAGACATATTCAAGTTTAAACTCAATTAATGTAAACAACGTGTTAAATGCATTTGGTTTCTAGATTTGTATATTAAGTTGCTCAAGCAAGTGGTAACACATTTAAACACAGCATATAGCCTACTTTTCTCATAGGCTATCACAAATATTTTAAATTAAAACTTACCACTGACTGAAACAGTCAGCTGTCGTGCCTTTTACATTTAAATCTTAAAGAACTTTGTTTTTCTACCTCCACAAGACACAAGTGCATATGTTGCCTCGTTTATCTAAAAGTTCACTTTTCTTTGTTTTAGACCTAGCCAAAAATCCTGTGAAACACTTTAGACTTTAATTATACCTATTTATTGTGAAATTATACATTGCCATGTCAATCCATGTTCATTTTTACCGTGAACACACTGACGGACCGGAACCGTGTGCAGTGTGAACGCTTTAATCCGTTAACATGGGTGCGGAAAAAAACACGCACCGCAAACGGAGTATGTGTGAAACAGGCGTCAGCCTTGAAGAAAGATGTATGTGTCCGTGTAAGGTGAACAACTGGCATCCCGGGGTGTTGGAAGGACCGTAGCAAGACACCAGACATATCAAAATGCTGCTCTGTGACCTATGAGGGTCACCTTGTTCCTAAACTCGGACCCCCTGCTGTCATACTGATAATCAGTGAAGATCTGCTATTGACCTGATGTCCATGTTTGGAGATGTTCCAAGTTTAACTACGCTTTAACCAACCAGAATCCTGAAACTTGAAGTGCTGATGTAATTTACTGATCTCTGTTAAGCCCTCTTTACACCAGGAGTCTGTTCTTCTTACATCACTAACTCAGTTCGCTGGATTTGGTTGTTGACGATTTCGCGATCTTGCGGTGTTTGGTTCTTCGAAGCTCATCCCGGAGTTGCTGTCATAGCAACAGGTCCGTAAGCTTAAACCATTTCATGTAAACAGAATAAGATTGCATCTTTTTAAGCAGAATTAATACTTAAAATCTGTCCCAGCCACTGCTACTTTATTATAAGAGTACCCTACTGATCCAGGGACAATAATTTTAAATAATAATAATTTAAAAATTAATTTGAAAATAATACAATTATGTTGTGTAGTCTATAGGCTAACAGACATAGTCAGGTGTACTAATTGAAAGATTTATTCATCATAAAATAATTACTTCATAGTTGTATTAGAGTCTTACACACATGCTATACAGTTAATGTAGAGTCGTGCGTTAATTTGAGTGATGACAGCTATTATGGGAGTGGCTTGATGGAGCGCATGAGATGCAGATAACATGATCTTGACCCTTAATGCTGTCACAAAACAATTAAATAAATTGCTAGTTACTACATTGAAATAAAAATATAAAGCCTGTACAAATATTAGAAATCGTGAATAGAAATAATTGGGAATGATGTAAAAAAATAAAAAATAAAAGCAGTGCACATTTAATTTATTTATTATAGCATGTAGTTTTGTCCGCTTGGCTGTTTCCTTATAAAAGTCCAGTTTTTTTGTCAGGTGTCTTTTTTTAATTATATGGTGTCATTACGTTGCTGTCTTGCCACCAGCCAATCACTGCATTGCTGATCGTGGTTTCGAGTATTGCTACATAGCCTCTTTTAAGCCAACCTATGAACGTGCAATTATTTCAGATAACTCAATCCAGCCATACTAATCATCAACAACAGGTGCGTTCAAAGAACCGAATTAGCCAGATCATGATTAGCACGATTATATCATCTTGGATGTGTCATTTGATCTCGGATGTAATAAGCGACATACGAAGAACGGGCCCCTGGAATATTAAAGGGATAGTTCACCCAAAAATGAAAATTCCATCATTTACTCACCCTCCTAACCCATAAGACCTTCATTCATCTTTGGAACACAAATTAAGATGAAATCCAAGAGCTTTCTGACCCTCCATAGACAGCAAGGGTCCTACCATGATCAAGGCACAGAAACATAGTAAGGACATCATTAAAATAGTCCATGTGACATCAGTGGTTCAACGGTAATTTTGCGAAGCTATGAGAATACTTTTTGTGTGCAAAGAAAATAAAAATAATGACTTTATGCAACAATTCTTCTCCTCATCTCGTTTTCTGCCGTTCCCGACTGTAACACGACGCATGAGCGTGCTTTCCTCTGTTCGTAAACAAGGCGCAGCGCATGCGTGTTCTACGACAGCTGCAGCATGCGCATGCGTTGTACTCACAATAACGGAGGAAAAGAGTTTTTGAATAAAGTCGTTATTTTTGTTTTCTTTGCGCACAAAAAGTATTCTTGTAGCTTCTTAACATTACGGTTGAACCACTGATGTCATATGGACTATTTTAATTTTAACTATTTGAACGATATGCTTACTACCTTTTTGGGCCTTGAACGTTTCAGTTGTGTTGCTGTTAATGGAGGCTCAGAAAGTTTTCTGTTCCGAAAATTTGTGTTCCGAAGATGAATGAAGTTCTTACAGGCAGGGCCGCGCTATCCTAATGGGCAACATGGGCTGCAGCCCAGGGCCCCGAACAGTAGGGGCCCCCCCGAGACAATTTTCTTTGTCACGCACCCGAATCGAGTAACAGCGGACACGTAGTACATAGAGGACATTGTCACCTTAACATGTCGAACGAAAATGTAAGAAAATATGACAGTGGCACTAAAAAGAGAAAAGAGCAGCAAAAAAAAATAAATAAATAAAACCGAAATGAAGAAAAATACCCAAGCTTATGACTTTTCTGCGTTAGCCCAGGGCACCGCAAAGGCTTAACGGGCTTAAAGGTAGCACTGTTTACGGGTTTGGAACGACATGAGGGTGAGTAATTAATGACAGAATTTTCATTTTTGGGTGAACTGTCCCTTTAAGATGTTTTGGTCGATCGGATCACAAGTAGACTAGAGAGACACATTCGACCACTCACACCTGCTGTTTTAATCAGTCTCTTTTGTCCATTTTTATTGATGTCTCAACTCCGGTTCAAATTTCTATATAAAATTGTCTACATTTCGGGCTAGTTAAATTCGTCTCAGGCTATCCAAATCTTAAGAGTAACATAAATATGTTAACATTTGTTCTGTCTGCGCCGATAGCCTTGTGGACAGCGTCGTTTCACTACAGACGTCCCGAGTTCGAATCCCGGCTCGAGGACCTATTCAGATCCCGCCCCCCTATCTCTCTCCCACTTCACTTCCTGTCAGCTCCGATCTGTCCTGTAATAATAATAATAAAGGCAAAAATGCCAAAAATAAATCTAAACAAAAAAACAACTCCTAATATGTGTCCCAAGTTGGGTAACAGGGTTGCAAAGGTTGTGAATCTTGCATAAAATGAATAAAAATAAAAACAACACTTTCGGTTTAATATTTGTTGAAAATAAAACAAATAATTACCTGTAATTACCCTTTATTAATTACCCTCAATTACATTAATTACAATAATGTAGAATATTTCAGCAAAGTTGTGAGAGAATTTTGCTGACTATCTTCTGGCAGTCTTACAGTTTGGTACCAGATTGTTACAAGATATAATTTGTGTTTTCTGGTTATATTTGATTTCCCCCTCCAGACGATTCCTCAGAGGTAAACAGGCTGAAGAGCGTTTTTGTCTGGCAAACGCTGTGTGTTGCTGCATGCTGGGATCATGTTGCTATGGAGAGATGTTGCCGTTTTATGATGTTTGCTCAATTATCTTTAGGGACCTGATGTAACCGTTTCTCGTGTATGTGTGTGTGTGGTAATATTAGAATTTAGCTAAGAAACCCAGGATCTTGTAGGGTGAGGGGTCTTCAGTTTGTCCCGTTGTATAAATGTTGCTTTTCTGACCTTTACAAGATCAACGATCTGTGTGTCAGTCTGAAACGCAATCAGATTTATCAGCTGTCTACGTCAGTCGGTTATTTTAGGGAAATCAGGTTTGCACAATTGTTAAAACGATGATCTCATGGAACCTGTAAAGAACATATCCAGACCATATTTAAACCTCATAATTGAAGGAAAATATGGATTTATATTTTTTAAATATGAAAGAAATTAAGGACCATTTTTAGGATTGTTAGATCTGAGTTTTGTGATCTATTCTTATTCTCATTACCGTAATGCGAAACAAATTGTATATTCATTTATTTTTAATGGTATTAATGGTATTATTAATTGTACTGCACTATATATAATTTTAACTTAAAATGAGTTTTTATAAATTATTTTTATTGTAATTTATTATTATTTTGCTTTATGAGTAGAATATGGCCTGGAATGAATGAATACTAAATTAACCTTTCTAAAAAAAAAAAAAAAAATTAAACAGGATTTTATTTTTAAAAAGCTTTAAAAAAAAAAAAAAATGTTTTTAGAGTGTGAAATGACCTGCATATATATATAATTTTTTTTTTTTTTTTTTTGTGAAATTTACACAAAGTTTTGTGAACTATTCATTGCTGTATCGTTTGTTTTTATATAATGGTACTATTAAGTGTACTGCCTTTAAAATATACTAATTTTTTTAAAAATATTAGGTGTTTTTTTTTTTTTTTTTAAGGTGTATTTTTGTCTTCATTTTCTTTATTCAAAATGTGATTTCTCATGTTTTTTTTGTTTTGTTTTTGGTGTGTAATATGACCTGGACATGTTGGTTTTTTTTTGGGTTTTTTTGTCAAATTCACCCAAACAGTTTGCATTCTGTATTTGAAGGAAGCACCTGAATCTCAGTGAGCTTGAGTTTTGTTCAGTGAATTTGTCATATGTTCGTCATCAACAGCAACTATGTGGTTTTATTTAGGTTTTATAGATATCGGCTATCATATCATGATAAGATGAGGTAAAACTGCCATTTCAGGCTGCGATGTGAAAACCATTAACCCTGATAACTGCCGTCTGCACAGACCAGGAGGAAAAACTGAGTTCGTTGAGATCAGCTGAGTCTCAAAGACTTTGACACCTGCTCACACCACAAATCACATGCTCTCTTTGTCTCCTCGAGAAACACATTCAACAGAAAAGCTCTTTGTTTTTCAGCGATGTCCTTTGAGTTGAGATTTCACCTCTGAGAATTCGTCGTAATCTCTAAATTGCACGTTCCACATTCTTTTTAATGATTTAGTCTGGTAATGTCTTAAGATGGGTGTTTCTGTACACTTGGATGAATATTTGGTAATGATTTCCAGCACAAAACCAGAGGAAACCCCCGCACCCCTTGAAAAAGGCCTGAGAGATTTCTTTTGAAGGTGAATCAATGGAGCAGCTCTGAAAGGATTTCTTGATGTTATCCATTAGCAGATGCTGTCTTGTCGCGAAGCGTTTTGCTAATGAATTCTCTCGGCCTCGTCTCAGCGTGTGCGGGTTTGGATTATGAATGAACTCCGAAAAGCAGCCGCGCGGAGATGCATTATTCAGTGTTGATAATCTTTCATGCTCCTGTTAGGACGGCCTTCACGCGTGCTTTTACGCGCTCTTCGTTTATGCTAGGGCTGTCACCGTCATCAAATTGTGGCGGGAGCTCAGCTGCCGTACAAATAATTACGGCTTTTGCAATTTACTTGTCTTTTTAGTTCGTATCAAGTGCAGCTGAATACACATTTGTTTTATCACCAAGTCATTTTTTTCATCATGAATATCATGCGGAAATTTTATAGCAATATTAAGATGTAATTGTTAGTAAATATTGATAAAGTAGAAAAGTTTTGAATTTTTATTTTTGATATAATTTTATAGTAGCATATTTGTAGTATAATTTAATTGTTTTTATTATACATTTATTATAAATGTATTATTATTAAAAAAGCTTAAATTTGATTAAACTTTGCAGATTTCAACACAAAATCCAACAAAGCTATTTTGTAAACATTGCTTCAGTAATCAAGATGATTAATTATTCATTAAAAACTAATTAAATTATATATTAAATTGGTAATATTTCTCTTTTTTGTCAATTTTGATTAATATTAATTGCATAACAGACAGTGGCAGATTTGTTAGACATTTTGAAAAAAAAATTTTTTTTCTCTCTCTCTCTTTTATTTTTTTTTCTTGTATCAGCCAAAAAATTATTTAGTGGTACTTTTGACACCCCTACCATAGTTTTTGTCCAAAATTAATTTTTATGTGACATTTTTAGGGCCCTGTAAAATCAGTTTTATTTATTCTAAAATCCCATTTTTTCCATTTAAATGTTCCATTTTCCACTGAATTCCATTTCGGTTTAATTTTTTTAATTACATTTTCCATTTTTAAAAATGTAAATGTTTCCCCCCCTTTTTGACAGTTAAATTTTAGTAATCAAAAGCATTTCTAATTAATTGAAATCATGAAACATACACAATTTAACAACAGTGTATTGAAAGTGGACATTTTTAGGAATTTCATTTTGTTTTTCTCAGATTCTGTGTTTTCCATTTTCATTTTTCTGGATTCTGCTTTAATGGTTTAATACAATGTTAATAATCAAAAAGCATGTCTAATCATTTGAATTCATGAAACTTTAGCAATTTAACCTTATGAAGTTTTCTTTTTCTTTTTCTTTTTTTCGGAAAATCTGTTGTTTTTTAATCTCTAGATTTAGGATTTCATATGAATTTGCAGTGGCAATCGAATAAAGGCATAAAACATGAACAATTTAATTACAGGGGTAGTTCACCCAAAATTTATCTTACATTTATTTACTTAATTTATCCTCTAGAGGTCAACCGATATGGGTTTTTCTCTGGCCGATGCCGATATTTAGAAATCAGGGCAGCTGACGGCCGATATATGATGCTGATTTTTTTGGCTGATTTTCTTTTCTTTTTCCCCTTTCATCTCATAAAAGAAAGAGTGAGTAAATGTTCATTTCAGGGTACAAGATACTAATACTAGTAGTAGCGTAATTTATAGTAACACATGGTTCAAAAATTAAGCACCTTCTCAAAACAGTTCTGAAGCTTTTTGTTTGATTGCTGACAGACACCAGTGTTTCCCACAGACTTGCAAATGCAAATTCATTCTCTGCCAGCAGGAGGCGATGTTGGAGCAGGAGATATAGCGGTTTCCTCGGTAACGGCTGTAATCAAATAAGCGCTGCACTCAAAAATGCTACTTTAACAGGCATTACAGAAAAGACAAAATGACATCAAAGCTTTTCTGAAGACTGTCGGTTCTTTTCAAAAATACATTCGTATAAAAACACCCTCGCTGGTCACGAGCGATGGCATTGTGGAAGCTATTGTCGGAGACGCACACATTTCATGAGGCAAGTTAACGTGCACGTTATAATCAGCCCAAAAGTTTCGTCTGAATTGTTTCTACTTTCACATGCAAATGACTCGTTGCACTTATGAATATGATAACTTTCCGGCATCAATTGTAGTTGGATAAAACGTAATTACGCTTTCAAAACAGTCTGTTTTGCCCTGGCATCATTAGCTGAAGCTGTGTGTGAACAAGCCGCGGCTGCAGATTGTGAGCTGCTCCGTCACATGCAGCCTCAGGGAGAGGGATTCTCCGGTACGGCATTGCGCAAAAACGCTTAGCTGCCCGCAGATGCACCTGCCTATAAATCGACCTAATTTGCAGCACAATCGGCCGATGCCGATTTAATCAAAAAATGCCAAAAATCGTCTCGATTAATCGACGATCAATCGGTCGACCTCTATTATCCTCACTTTGCTTCAAATCTGTATGAATTTCCGTCTTCTGTTGAACACAAAAGAAGATATTTTGAAGAATGTTGGTGACCAAATAGTTGACGGTAGCCATTGACTTCCATAGTATTTTTTTCCATACTATGGCAGTCAATGGCTACTGGCAAGTGTTTGTTTGCACACATTCTTCTGTTGGACGCAAAAGAAGATATTTTGAAGAAAGAAACTCATTCAGATTTGGAACAATGGCGATTTTCAATTTTGGTTGAATCTTTCAAAATGTAATCCAATGAAAAAGTAACAGTTACTTTTCTCTTTTTTTTTCAGATGCTAATAACTTTGTATTTTTGTTGCAGTTTGCCCCAGCACAGATATCCGCAACAATGCGACCCATCTGCGTGTTCTGGAGAACTGCACGGTGATCGAAGGCCATCTGAAGATCCTGCTCATGTTCAAGACCAGACTGGAGGACTTCCGGGGCTTGAGCTTCCCGAAGCTGGCCGTGATCACAGACTACCTGCTCGTCTTCCGCGTCTACGGCCTGGAGAGTCTGGGCGACCTCTTCCCGAACCTCACCGTCATCCGAGGCAACAACCTCTTCTTCAACTACGCCCTGGTCATGTTCGAAATGATCCAGCTGAAGGAAATCGGCCTCCACAGCCTGACAAACATCACGCGAGGAGCAGTGCGTGTCGAGAAGAACCCCAACCTCTGCTATTTGTCCACTCTCGACTGGTCCAAGATCTCCGACTCGGTGGAGGACAACTACATCGTGGCTAACAAGGACGAGCGGGAGTGCGGAGATATTTGCCCGGGTACCATCACGGGGACGATAACCTGCAAACAGACCACCATCAATGGGAACTTCGGTGAGCGTTGCTGGAACCAGAACCATTGCCAAAGAAGTAAGTCGCGGTTGTTCTACTTACCATGCTGCTGTTGATGTTTTTTTGCGTAACGGTCATCCTAAGTTTTTATTTAGCCTACTTTAAAAATTAGGTATTGGCGTAACATTTTTTCAACTTTCTTGGGAAACAGTGTATGTTTTTGATTAAAAGGAACAAAAATCCTATGTTGGGCTCTCGAAAATACTTTACTTAGTCTTTACACTTAATGAAACGTTTTAAAGGGGCGGTTGATTGTGATTTCACTTTAACGTTAGTTAGTGTGTAATGTTGCTGTTTGAGCATAAACAATATCTGCAAAGTTGCGGCATTGAAAGTTCAATGCAAACAGAGATATTGTCTTTTAAAATTATGGCAGTTTAATGCCTACAAAAACGTCTCGTAGGGACTACAAGAAGATACTTCCCGGGTTTGTGATGTCACAAACCCTGATAAACTCCGCCCCCGGGAACATGCAGCAAAGGGGGCGAGGCTATGTTGCGCTGCTTTAGAGAAGAGGAAGAGTTGTAGCCATGCCGTCAAAACTAGGAGTGCATGGAAAAATCTCTTCATATATGAATCACGATTCTAATGGATTCACAAGTTTCAAAATCAATGTTCTAAAGCAGTGGTTCTTAATACTGTTCCTCGCGTCCCTCTGCACATGCTCTGCTCTGCATTTCTCTCTCTCTCTCTCTCTCTCTCTCTCTCTCTCTCTCTCTTTCTCTCTCTCACTCTCACCTGATCATCAGCTTGTCAGCTCCAATAAACTGTGTTCCAATTGTACACTTTATGGGCCTGTTTACACTTGGTCACTTCATGCGTATTCTCTGATTGGATAGCTATCCAATCATGAAAAGACCAGGTGTAAATGACCTCCGAAACGCTTTCGAGAAGGATTTAAATATGATCGCTCAAACCACTTCAGGAGGTGGTCTGGGCCGCATTCCAGATGAAACTGGACAAGTGTAAATGCATCTGGTTGTCCAGCAATACTTCATTGTCTTGAGACTAGATATTTTTGTAGCATCTCTTATTATAAACGTAAGAAGCGAAAATGCTGTTGAACACAAAAGAAGATATTTTGAAGAATGTTGGTAACCAAACAGCTGATGCTAGTATGGAAAAAAAATACTATGGAAGTCAATGGCTACTGTCAGAAAATAAGAAACTCATGCAGGTTTGGAATAACTTGAGGGTGAGTAAAGATGACAAATTTATTATTGGGTGAACTATCACTTTAAAACTTCTGTATATATTTGGCTACAATGGCTTTTTTGGTAGAAATTAAGGTTCCCTTGATTAAAAATAACCTTTTTTTTCAGCTATATCAGATTCAGAGCCAATATATATTGCATATTGTCTGAGAAATATGCAGGAGAACGTTTCTGTAGTAAACACAGGTCTGATTGATTTGCAAGTCAAAGCTGTCTACAATAGCAGAGATGAACAATGTGTGTATGTGAGTGAGACAGAGCTGGTGTTTGGCTGGAGGAAGCCGCTCTGGTACATTACAGGACAGTCTGTGCCAATACAAATCTCGTCCGGCGGTTCAGTGTGTACAGCGCCTGCTCGCTATTCACCTCACACCCCGTTCAACCTGATTCAGCTCAAGTGCCTTATTTACTTCCACTTTTTTTTGGAGGGGAATGATATGGAAGGGCTCAATGCGTCCGCTCAGCCTTAAACAATCCAGGAATCAGTCGATAATTAGTTAAAAGGTGTCATTTTATGCAGCAAAAATCAAAACCTAGTTTATTTCCTTATAGGAATATTTCACCCAAAAATGAATAGTGTATGCAACGTTGCACAAACCATCATAAGGCAAAACTTGGCAAGTTTGGTATCGCTAGACTCAGCAAGGAAGCAACGGTTTGAAATGCAAAAAACATCTCAATGATGGATTTGTTTCTTACAAACAAACAGATCTCACTTCTCAAGACATTAATTAATAGACTGGAGTGGTGTGGATTACTGTGATGTTTTTATCAGCTGTTTGGACTCTCATTCTGACAGCACCCATTCACTACAGAGGATCTGTTGGTGAGCAAGTGATGTAATGCTACATTTCTCAATCTTTTCCCATGAAGAAACGCACTCATCTGCATCTCAGATGTCTTTTTTGGATGATCTGTTATTTTAAGACTGATGTTCAGATTACCTAGAGACCATTTGGTTTTGCAAGTATGTAGTTTGTACAATCCTTATGAGTGAAATCACAACTGCATTCGTATGGATGAGGTCAGGCTCTGCAATAAGACCAGCAGCGTCCGGCCCAAATAAAGGTCCACGTTGGTAAGCATGCACACACTTTTTGTCATGTGAGAGGTGAAAGTTTAGTCGGCTGTAATGTCAAAGCGAGACCCCATTTCTGGAGCGTGATGCAATGCTGCTGTATTTGGGCAGGCGCTGGGGTGAGCGAGTGTATAACACTACAGCAAGATTCCAGATCCTGAAAGAAACAGGCACTCTCCGCCGTGCCAAATCAACACAACCTGTGCGTGTTTGTATGTTTAGCCTGACGTTCGTGTTTTCTCGCTCCTCCAAGGAATTGTTTCTCTGCAGATGATAATAAGGGGAAACAGTTTTTGACTTTCTTTTGCACTTGATTCCAGAAGGAACTTTACTACATAGGTGTGTTCTTCCATTTTTATTTTTATTTCAAACCGAGATGAAGGCAAATTTAACCGTTTTATGTGTGGCATGATTGCGTCTCCTGATAAGAGTTGCTCAAGATACCATGATCATGAAATACAACCCCAATTCCAGAGAAGTTGGGACATTTTGTAAAATGCAATAAAATCAAGAATCTGTGATTTGTTCGTTGTCTTTCACTTTTATTTAATTGACAAAAGTACAAAGAGAAGATTTCCAAAGTTTTCACTGACCAACGTAAATGTATTTTGTAAATATGAACAAATTTTGATTTTGATGGCTGCAACGCACTCCAAAAAAGTTGGGACAGAGGCACGTTTAACACTGTGTCACATCAACGGTCCTTTTAATTCCAATGTTTGATTGAGAATTGAGGATACTAATTGTTAAAGTTAGGCAAGCAAAATTTTTGTCCAATCTCGCTTGATACAAGACTTCAGATTCTCAGCAGTCTGTGATTGTTGCTGTCCGATTCTCCTTTTCATGATGAGCCATACATTTTCAATAGGAGACAGATCTGCTGGCCAGTGTAGCACATTCACTCTGTCTAAACCACGCTGTTGTAGCACATGCAGAATGAGAGCTGGCATTGTCTTGATCTAATAACAATGGACTTCCCATGAAAGACATGATCTTGATGGCAGTATATTACTCGTACAATCCCAGTATATGTCTCCATGTCAATAATACCTTCACACATATGCCAGTCACCCATGCTGTTTAATCTGCTGCACCCCCATACCATGACAGACATTTGCTTTTGCTTCTGTCGCTAATGAAAGTATGGATGGTTCCTTTGGTCTTTGGGACTGAGAACTCGAAATCCATTTTTTCCGGAAACGAGTTGAAATGTGGACTCATCTGAGTACAGCACACATTTTCACTGTCTTTTTGACTATCTGAGATGAGCTGTGGCCCAGAGAACCCGGCAGCATCGCTGCATAGAATTGATATATAGCTTTCTTCTAGAGTAACAGAGATTCAAGTTGCATTTCTTGATGCAGCAGCAGACAGTGGTAAATGACAGTGGTTTTCTGAAGTACTCCTGAGCCCATGTGGCTATATTTAACACCGAAACATAATGGTTTCTTATGTAATGCCATCTGAGGGCTCAAAGGTCAAGCACATTCAACTGAGCTTTCCTGCCTTGCCCTACATGTACTGTGATTTCTCTGGATTCCCTGAATCTTTTCACAATATTACGTGAGGTAGTTGGTGAAAGACCTAAATTCTTTGCAATTTTGCATTGCGAAATGTGATTTTTGATTTGTTTGACCCTTCTCTCGTGAAATTTGGCACAAAGTGATGAGCCATGATCCAGCTTTGCTTGCAAAGACTGAGATGCTCCTTTTATACCCAAACATGATACCTTGATCTATTACCAATTCACCTGCTGACTGTGAACTGTTTCAAAAGAGTTTAATGTGTATATTCTATAACCTTTTCACTTTTATTTTGCCTCTGTCCCAACTTTTTTGGAATGTGTTGCAGCCATCAAAAACAAAATTTGTTCATATTACAAAATACATTTACGTTGGTCAGTGAAAACCTTGGAAATCTTTTCTTCGTACTTTTGTCAATTAAATAAAAGTTAAAGAGAATTAAATCACAAATCACTTGATTTTATTGCATTTTACAAAATGTCCCAACTTCTCTGGAATTGGGGTTGTAATAACAGCAGCAACAACAACAACAATAATAATAATATTAATAATAATAGTAGTTATTAGTAAAAAAAAATTACATAATTTTTATCATTACATAAAACTTTAATTTATTTATTACTACAGTTAAATATTTTCATTATTTTAAGCAGTATTAGTTTTTTTTAAAAATATGCAATTGTGTAATTTATTCATAATATTCATAATTCTATTATGCATGTCATTCTACCTTTTGTTTATTTATTCATTTACTTTATTTAATAATAATGATGACTAATTATTACCAGGACTAAAAATATTGTGGACAATATTTAAATGTTTTAGTAATAGTAGTAAAAGTATATTTAAAAATATTTATGCTTGTAATTTCTTGTAATTCTTGTAATGTATTTGTGTAATTTTATTCATAATATTTATATATTGTCATTCTAACTTGATATTCATTTCTTTGTTTTTTTATTAATTAGTAATCTATTATTATTATTATTATTATTATTACAAGGATTAATAATAAAGTGGTCTATATTTAAATGTTTTTATTAGTAGTTGTATTATATTATTTTAAAAGATTATATATTCTGTGCAACTGTGTAAAATGTAATATTTATAGTATTTTTATTAATGTCATTCTAACTTGTAATTTGAATTTATTTATTTTTATTTTATTTGTTTACTTTTTCCAGCTTTTTTTTTTTTTTTTTTTGCGCTGACGTCTTTTAGTCTGTTAGATAATTCTAACAAATAGCTAAATAATTCTTTATAAGTTAATTATTTTTGCAAACTCTTATTTATGTCTTGCTCCTTTCCAGTATTTAACACCCACTTTTCACCATTTAATCAATTCTGAATTGATAAAAACAAGGAAACATAATTGCAAATTCTGTTTTACATTGCTTCTTAAATGCATAAAACTGCATTGAATCAACAGCAAAAATGTCCAGCAAATGAATTAAAAAGCACAAGCCCTTGATTCATTCATGAATGCAGTGAGTGTTTTGTGTGTAAGCAGGCGTTTTAAGTTGAGCCGGTGGATGCAGACGTGAGCTTGAGTGCAAAGATAAAATCTGTGCAGGTGCTTCTGTAAGCCCCGCTTTCCATTCTTAGCTCGACGAAGAAAAAAACTCAACATGCTTGAAGTATAAAGCAAATGTTTAGTGTTTGCTTCATTTGTTGCCCAGGGAACATTTATTTTCCTTTCAACAAAAGAAATCTGTCATTTATTTTAATACTTTTAGATAAATATCTTGGTTCTTGTGTAGCAACGGCATTAAAATTTGTCCTTTTTCTCCATAAAAACGTCACGAATGCAAACAGTGGAAGCGTCCGACAGAAGACAAACAAGAGATGTGCTGTTCAGATAAGTCATATCTTCTCCTCTGGCACAGCGTGTTCTGTTATTGTGTACGTTGTTCTGTTGCGCCGACAGCGGCTCTTGCGCAACCGGGACGTCTTCAGGTCAAAGTTCAGCAGCCGCGGATTTGCGCTTTTTTGTTGTCATAACCATTTTGTTCTCCTGTGGTGACGTCAGAGCGTTGTGGACTTGATGTCGGTTTTTGTCTGGATCAGTCGCTTTGAATTAACTTGACAAGAATTACTTTTTTTGGTTTGCTAGTTTTTCATCTAAACTTACATTTGCTGCTTAAATGTGCTTTAACATCGTGATCATTGGGATTGAAACAGTTTGTTAAACGTACTATTAGAACAATAATAAACAGAAGCTTTGCTTTTTTAGTTTGAGTTGTAGACACTTTTATTAGTAGTAGTAGTACAGTAGTAGTATTTTATTTTTATTATTAGTTATTTTATATATAATTATTAGTTATTTTATGTAATATATTATTATATAAATAATATAAATTATTATTAATTTAACATGTTGTTATTGTGGATAATAATAATAATATAAGCACTACTATTAATAATAAATGCTACAATTAATAATGATTAATTTAAAATAAAAATAATGTAAACATTATTTTCTAGTTTTTACTGGTAGTATATTTTGTTATACAATATTTTATTAAAATAATAACTGGGATCATTGTTATTAATAGTTATTAATATTATTAATAGTAGTATATAATAACAATTTATTAGTAGTAATATTAAAATGGCATATATTAAATAAGAATTGTGAACTTAATTGTAAAATATAAAGTATAATAATAATAATAATAATAATATTATTATTATTATTATTTTTATTATTCTTTATATTTTACATTTATATTATATATTCTTTATATATTTAATAAAATAATAATAATAATAATTATTATTATTATTATTAAATATATAAAGAATATATAATATAAATCATTATTTTTTAGAAGTAGTAGTGTCAATATATTTTATATTAAAAAATACTTAAATTGTAAGCTTTTTGTTGTTATATAATATATTAAATAATAGTAATAAAATAATATATACACACACACATGTATACATATGGATATGATGTGTATATATATATATATATATATATATATTTGTACGAAGGAGGTAGAACAATCTCTGGTAATGTTATACTGTGTTTTGGTTTCTTAGAAAAGGAGGCGGAAAAAACTAGCCGGAAAAACAGAAGGAAAAATGTGGCGCTCTACAAGCGCTGACGTCCAGTCATAAATCTCCAACACATTCGCCTCTGCAAAGATAACAGGGTTCTTTGAGTTCAAGGAAGCTGATGTTCTTGTTTTCATGGTCCAGGTAAAAGATTCTGGAAGGTGCTTGATATCGAATCTCCTGATCTTCAGTCTGACCTTGACTGAGGGACCTGTAACAGTTGTTTGTATACTTATTTTGTTTTTGCTGGCATTTCAAGCCAGATAGGTGACCCTGAAATCAGATTGAATTAGATTTAAAATGATTTTCATGATTTTTCTTGTTTTATCCATTTGAATTCATAACTGTGGTGCATAAATCAGTGCGTGGGTCGAGCTGAAGTGTCGCGTGATGCCTGCGGACAGGTGGACGCTTTAGCTTCCATCTGCTGTTAGGCGAAGCGGTTTTCCGAGTATCAGCACCTCGGAAGTGCCGGAGGGTAAGTGTGCTTTTCCTAACCGTCTAAGAGTGGGTCATTCACTTCCCACCTCGGAGTAAAGAGGCCCTTAGCAAGACAGATAAGGAGCCGTGGGTATTCTCTTTCTCCCACTTTACTGCTCTTTTCCCCACTGTATCCAACACTCGTTTCACAGTGGAATAGCTGGGGATCGTCTGCACAGCTTGAGCTTTTTTGTAGTGCTTCTCAGATTTTCGAAGAAAAAATCTCCAGGCTCCTCTTCTGACAGAATGGGGAGTCGCTTGTGGCACTTGATTTGATTTTCTTTAGCAGGCGAACTCGATGGTTGCTGTCAGTCAGAGAGCCTTATATCAAGGCCCAGATGAAATCTTGTTTTTTGCTCCATTTTTGGGAACAAACCTATGGGATTATACTTAAAGGAGTTTAAATGCAGCAAAACTGAGCTGAAAGTACAGCTTTTCTTATTGGTATTGTCAAATTAGCCTAAATATTTAACAAACGAATGCAAAGAATTTGCAGAATGTTTACAATTTAACCCATGTCAAATTCTCCATCTGTTTTCTAATTAAATGTAAAATTTCATTTGAAGTTTTGAAAGAATGTGATAAGAGTTGAAAGTATCGCGTTTTTGTTAGTGTCATCAAATTAGTGTAAATTAGCCTAGAACAAACAAAGACCCATAATCTGTGGAATTTTTACGATTATTCTTCCGATTGTTTGTATTCCAATTCAATGTAATATTTCTTTTCAAATTTTAAAAGAACGTGGTAGCTGCCATTGTTGTCGTTGACACATTTGATTGTTCTTTTATTACTATGTTGTTGTTGTTTTTTTTATTACAATCCATTGCAATGTTGTTTTACTCAAATGTGTCGCAAGTGTACGGAAGTAGTGAACGTTGAAATATGACACTTTCTGTCCAATGATTTTGTCCATTGAGTTTAAACTTGGTAAAAGTACTGCAAATTCGTAGACTTTTCACGATTCCTAAGCGTTCTAATTCTTTTTTTCGATTAAATTTAAAAACTTTTAAAATTTGCGATCAATTATTCGTTCATTTAATATTAACTCTACTTTTTTTTATTATACCCCAGTCTTAAGTTTTGTTCACACCAAGAAAGATAACTATAACAATAACTATATTTACATGATTGTGAAAAAATGTTTATTTTGCATTTTTGTTTTCTGCTGCTTTAAATTTGTGAGCTATTTGGAGCACCATTTAATACACAGAGCCGTAGTTCACCGACAAGCTACGCAGTTCGCGCTCAGAATCGCAGATGAATCGCCTGCAATATTGAACGTAATATTGCGTAGCTTGTCGGTGAACTACGGCTCTGTGTATTAAATGGCGCTCCATTTGAAAACAGGTGATGGAGGTTTATTACTAATCACAGAACTGGCTTTACTGACGAGATGCGCGTGACAATCGCATGCAATATATCGTGCAGCCCTAGTTTATACTTTGGTCTTGAAGCGCATTCACACTAAGAACAATAACTGTATTCACACCAACGTGTGATCACAAGTAATGTAATGTTTACTATGCAGTTTTGTCGTCTTAAAAAAAAGATTGTATTTTATCAGCTTTCCTTATCTCTGAAATGACTTTCCTTTCAGGCCCTAATTTTTTAGCTCCACCCCAACTGCCTATCGTATACCTTTCGTAATGAGTTACATCAAGTCCCGCCTTTTGCTCTTTTTGTCATTGCCGCTTTTTTGTTGAGGATTGTTTCGCTTATATTGGAATACATTGCCCATTTCTATTTACATTCCTTATTTTTTGTTTATTGAATTATTTAGCGTTAAATTATACATATAAGAAACTTGTTTATCTATTCAAAATGAATAACTTTAGCTTTATAAGTGGCAATAACCCTCACTAAAATTGCATTCTTTGGATTTTGTGATTCAACAGTGATTTTCCTCCACTTTTTACCTTTAATCTTACAGTTATGAAGGTAAAATCTGTGGTTTTTGCACAAAGCCTCCTTGATCGAGGAGCCGAGGAGGCGAAGCATGATCCCCTCGCTCAGAGATCGGCTTGCACGTGAACACAGGGGTTTTAGTTTCCCGTGTGCTTGAACTCTGACACAGATACTTTCTCATCGTATAGGCTCCTGAGGTCGTCCGACCCATCAGCACCACTGAAACGCTGGCTTGTGCAACACCCTTGAGTGTTTGTGACTCTTTGTGTATGTAAAGGGGAAGTGAATGTGTGAACTGTTTTGGTAGGTTTTGCAGTTTGTGTATGCGTGTGCCTATAGGTAAAGAGTGTATGTTGTGTCCGCACAGGAAGCATGAGGCCCTCTGGCAGCTGCCAGCCAGAGATTCTCACAGACAGTGAAGCAACGAACTGCTGCACGAGGCATAAATGCATTCTGCTATGCATGCATAGGTCGAAAGTTAACTCGCAGCAAGCATCAAATGCAAGTTAAAAAAAAGGTGTTAGGCCTACATCATTATTTAATTATTTAAATGTTAATATTATTTAAATATGTATAATAATAGTTATATACAATATAAGTAATATAAAATTATATATCAGATGTGCATCAGATGCGAGTACAAAAAAGTTATATTTATTAAATAATAATATAAATAATAAATAAACAGTACTGAGTGTGTATTTTTATGTAGAATGTGTTTCCTAAAAAGTTACGTTTATTATATGTGACCCTGGACCACAAAACCAGTCTTAAGTGTCAATTTTTCAAAATTGAGATTTATACATCACCTGAAAGCTGAATAAATAAGCTTTCCATTGATGTATGGTTTGTTAGGATCGGACAATATTTGGCTGAGATACAACTGTTTGAAAATCTGGAATCTGAGGGTGCAAAAAAATCAAAATATTGAGAAAATCACCTTTAAAGTTGTTCAAATGAAGTTCTTAGCAATGCATATTACTAATCAAAAATGAAGTTTTGATACATTTATGGTAAGAAATTTACAAAATATCTTCATGGAACATGATCTTTACTTAATATCCTAATGATTTTTAGCATTAAAAAAAATCAATAATTTTGACCCATACAATATATTTTTGGCTATTGCTACAAATATACCCCAGCGACTTAAGACTGGTTTTGTGCTCCAGGGTCACATATAATATAATATTGAAAAATATTTATCAATATAAAATAATAGAATACATTAAAAAAAAAACTAGAATCACAACATGATGAATTTTAAATGACAAAATAATGTCCTAAAAACAGTTGTAAGGGAAGGTGCTACTGGCATAAGTTCTAACTTTAAAACTATTCCAATTTGAAAGAGCCAACAAAATGATTTTAATATAGCTTATGATGATATTAACATAGCATACTATATAAATAGATATATTTTTTTCTTACGAGTCTACAATCATTACATTACAACAGTAATATAAATTAAAATAAATATAACCATTTATGCCTTGTATTTTTATGTATACATTTTTTTTAATGTATTATTATTTTGAGTCAAACCGGTGGTTTGTGTTTGGATTAGGAAGTGCAGATTGTGTTGGATTAGCCGTTTCAGAAGAATCATATTAGCAGCTGCACTTCCACCGTGATTGTGCGCGCGTGTGTGTGTGTGTGTGTGAGCGACTGCAGTCGACTACATCTATGCCAACTTCCATTCATTAGCTGAACAGGAAGCCCTGAGGGAGATGGAGGAGCTCGTGTCCTCGCTGTTATCAATGGCAGCGTTTCTACGCCCCACATTTGCATTGCGCCGCTGACATGCCGTTCTCACAGCCCGTCCTCTCTCTCGTCTAGTGCTCGCACGTTCCTGCTGCTTCATGCCCTTCGGAGAAAGGAAAGGAAGAGCCGCAGGGACAGTTTCAGAAACTAGATCCTTCTGACACGCATGTAAACATGGGAAGTAACCCAGGGAACGTATTTGCATATGGCTAATGACAGTTAAACGCAAACAAATCTCAGCTCATTACTGGGTTGGGTGGTATGATCAGAATCTTATACAGCAGAGTTTTTATATCGCAATATAGATTTTTAGTTTTTTCATATGCATTTTGATAATACAGTTGGAGTGGAAATTAACTAATCAATTATTTTATTCTGTTTTAATAAATTTGTTTAATCAAAAATAGTGTTAAAAAAGTAATGCTCTAAAATCTTTTGTAACATTATAATTCTATATTATTTTACCTTATTATCTTTAATTATTACTGATAGATGGCACTTTAATGCATCCTTGCTGAATAGAAGCATTAAATTCTGTATGTATGTGTGTGTGTGTGTGTGTGTGTGTATTTATTTTAGTTTTTTATTTATATAATTTATAGCTAATGTTTAATAATAGTAATATTGAATTTATTTGGTTTTGCATATTAACTGAATAGATTTAGCACAGTTTTAATGCAATACTAATGCCATTTTATTTTTTGTTTTATTTTATTAGTTTATTTACTAATAATTATACAATTTATATTTTAGCTTATTTTTATATTTTTGGCAATATTTAAGAATAGTAAGTGATATCATTGAATTTGTTGTTTTTATTTGTTTTGCACATTAACTAAATAGATTTAACTCAAGTTTTAATGCTATGTTATTGCCATATTGCATAATGTGTTTTTTCCCCCCCCATGAATCTGTACTAAAAAGTTTTTTAACAGCTCAGAACCTGAGAAAGATAAATCGCATCAGATGAAGACTGTTTCCAAATGAATTTTCCTCTCTCAGTGCCTCGAGCGAGCGCACAAACTGTTTCTTCAGAAGAGTTGAGCGTCTGCTCTCAGACGTTGTATTAGTTGTATTAATAACTGAGAAGGGTCGAAGAAACGTGGTTGCTCCTGTTTTCAGGGTTTCCAGGCAACAGTGAAGCGGCTGTGATGAAGAGAGAGTGTGAAGGCGTACACTGACAGGGAATCCGGCATCTTTGTGAAGTTCACAGAAAATTCTTGGAATTGTTTCCTATCTTTGTGCGGCGTCTCGCACTTCCACAGCTATCAGAGTCTCAGGGGAGCTGTGGAAGTGACATGGTTGGACTGGATTGGAGATAGTTACTAGGGACAGTACATAATTAGCTGGTTTACCATAATCTGTGCCAAAATGGGACGGTTGTCATCCACAAATTTTATTATATTTTGGCTAATTTGACTAATTTGAGTGACCAAAACAAAAGTATGTACATTTTTACCATTAAAGTCTTTTCCAAAGAATTCCTCACAGTTTTGCCCGTTATGGATTTAAATATGGATTTCAGTATTTTCCAGACATTTTTGACCTTTCTTGGCAATTTCTTGTCCAAAACTTGCTATATTTGGCCTTTATAATTTTTATAAAAAGATACGGTTTTTCGCTAATATTTGAGCAATGTTTTCCTAGTATTTTTGATCAATATTTATTAATAGTAAATGATAACATAACATTTTGTACAAATAAAATTAATGGCAATTAATAATATTTTAAAGTCAATGTTATATGCAGATGATAAACATCGCAAATATATAGAAAAAAAATATATAGATAGAGAAAGAGAGGCCATAAATATTTCTTTCACTATTTTTGGTCCTTTGCATTGTAATTATATAAATTACATAATTTTTTTTTTTTTTTTTGTATGTTAAATATTGTATAAAATAAGAATACAGACAAAGTTGGTGAAATAAAATGCAATTATCGCCACTGGCATCAGGCATTAAAAAGCCCAAATAGGCTCAACGGCTTTCCAAATATAAGAATTGAAACAAAAAAAAGTCTTTTAATGAGCGTATTGGGGCGTTTGTAATTGTTAATGAGCATCAGCACGTGTGGACCAGAGAGCAAACTAAGTAGCCTGAAGCTCCCCGAAGGGAAGAGTTTAATGATTTGAGGCAAGGAGGCGGCATTGCATAACTTGTTTGTGAGCAAAACAAGCCCTCCCTCTTCGCGGGTGACGGAGAGGATTGTTTTCAACCCTTGGAAGTGTCGCATAACCGCCATTGCCCGTTTAGAAAGCATCTTCCCCCATCAGACTAGTAGTCATTGGTGGACCAAACAAATGCGGTGTCCCGGTTTAGCAGGGGTGTCTTGTTTGCTTGACAAACGATGTGGGATCGTTCTCGACCCGTTTGACTGATGAATCAGCCGCTCCTCTTTCAAACCAATGACTCAATCAGTTACGAATTGTGTTGATGTCATGGCCAAAGTTTGAGCGACGCTCCGGCACAAAAGCAAAAGCGTCGAACCATTTATAGAGGTCATGTGATCCGTCATAACTTACCTATTGTTTAACCCTGAGATCATTTACAAGGGCGTTTCCGTATTTGCCAAGGCCGTGGCTCTTGGGTTACCGGCAGTCGCCGTGCCACATGAAGCAACGTGTTTGTACTCGAAGCCAGAAACATGTTGACGCAGCCGTTACTGCGAACATATCGCTTGTCCGTTCGTAATTAGGCAATGGTAAATGAATGCAACATGTTGCTGTCAGAAGTTCCCCTCTAGCTTGTTTTTCCCAGGCTGTTGTTATTGTTGTTGTTGTCGTTTCCACTTTGCTGTACATCTGGACGCCTGGTGCCTCCGTCATAAAACCTCACAGCTGGAGAGTGACGAATGGAAGAAGCCAGAGCTCTGGCTTCGCCCGAAACGCTCGTCCCCCCCGATGCTGGACCACAGACGGTGGGTAGTTTTTGATTATGGGCCTTTGATCAAAGCGTGAGGCTTCCCCGAGAGTACCAACCAGCTGTGGGCGCTCCCACACTGAGCACTGACTCAGCTCAGAAGGTTTCGGGTCGAAGGATCTGAGCTAAGCCGTCACCGCAAACTTTCCGATGTTCTGCTCCCCAAAACATGACAGACTCTTGGGATTTCTAGCTGTACCCGTATCTGTGTCTGCGCCATTTGGGTGACGCCTAAAAAACAAGGCCAACCTTACCAAGACCTTGTACGACCTGCTGAGTTCGAAGAGTTTGTTTGTCGCGTTCACATTTAAACCGAATTGCAAACTGCTTTACGAAAGCTCAAACTCTTGAGCTTTATTCTGTTTGGACCTAAAACTGTGCTTACGAAGAACGTAATATGCGGACACCACCCAAAAATTAAAATACTGTCATTATTTCTGTACTTTCAGTATCATATATTTGTCATATTTCATCTAACAGCCAAAACACAGCAAGATAATTAAACGATCAGCAATAAAAATAGATAATAGTAAATAATAACAAAATTATATGTAAACAAAGTTAATATCAATTAATGATATGTATTCAATTCAATGTTATATTCAAATAATAAACATCTCAAATTTTGGCAACTTAACTATATATATATATATATATATATATATATATATATATATATATGCATATATGCATGCCAAAAATGTTTCTATGAAATATTTATTGTGTTCTAATTATATGCATTTGTATATAATAATATATACTGTAATTTATTTAAAATTTTAATGGCCAAAATTATAAAACAGTGTAATTTTATTTTTAAAAATTATATCATCACATATATTTGCCAGTATTTGAGTGATATTTTAATAGTATTTTGGTCAATAATATTTATAAACTTAATTTATAAATGTAATCATATATATCAAAAAAACCTTTTCGTAAAAGTTGTTCCAAATTTGTTTTGCGAAAAGCTTAAAGACTCCTTTGAGAAGTCAGACTCTTAATTTGTAGCTTTATTCTCTTCAAAAAACACCTAAAATTTTGCATTTACGAGGAAAGTTTTAAATAAACTGCACACAGCTTATCCATGCTGTGGGCAAGAAACAGAAACGCGTCAAAAAGAGTTCATTTAAATGTCACTTGGTTTGATTTTGTCCATCCAAAACCATTTGTTCGACATTGAAAATGTATGTTTTGTTTTTGGTTTTGTTTTGGCAAAAAGTATACATTAAATGTCACTTGTTTTGATCAAAGATTTCGACTATCCAAAACTATTTTGACAAATTCATGTTTTGTTTTGCTTTGATTTGCTTTGCTTTCTTTTTTTTTGTTTAGCTTAATTTTGTTTTGTTTCACTTTGTTTCGTTTTTTTGTTGCCAAAATTTCGGTGCATCGTTATTTCTTTTTGGTCATACAATGGAAGTCTTTGTTGGTACTCATTGACTCTAACTTTACGGGCAAAAGCAGTTTCGTGTGAACTATCCCTTTAAGTGCAGTCCGCTTTAGAGGGGACTGAGTTCGTTTCGAGCGTTAACCTAAAAGCCTAAATTCCTGTGTTCTGAGACTCGTCTGGGACTCGTTGAAATCTCGATTTGTAGCGTATCAGGATGTTCCTTTGTTTACTCTACTTGGCCATCGCCTAAACGACGGCTAGTTTTATGGCTCCCTCACTCCATTTAAGAGCGCACCGGTTCGTTTAAGCGGTAATTACGGAGCCAGCCGGACCCGAACACCTGGCCCGCGTGAGTTGGCCACGACTCGTACAGCTGTAGAGAGTCACCTTGCAGCGAGTCTGGGGGAATTCCCTCCTAAATCAGCCAAGTTTGGGAAGGGAAAGCAAAGCGAAGCTCTGGATTCTGTCACCGCGCCATACTCCACTCTCGACTGTGAGTCAGACCCAAAAAAACACACTCTTCTGTTCCAATTTAAGACTCCAGACACTTGCCAGTTCGCAGTTGTTCCAAGAAAACATGTAAACATCCCAATCGCCAGCGCTATAGGCGGGATGAGCGCAGAAACGCTCGGCGGAGCTGTTAGGGGGGATAAATCTTTTTAGATCTCTTGAAACGGGGGCCATGCGGTTCACAGCAGAGTATTTTTGGGTTATCATATCTTGTTAAAAAAAATTAGCACTTGCGCTATAACGCTGCTGCGTGTAGCATCTGCGCGTGAGGATTCCCTTACCTTTGGTGTAAATTAAGTTTATGTAAATGAGACCGACACATTTTGTGCATCATGTGTGATTAGCGTTGGTGTTAATTTGAACAGGTCTTTGTTGATTTGATGGTCTTGTTCTAATGCATTTTCCTCATGATGTTATACTCAACTAATTTGTTCGTATATCTTTTCAGCCTTCAGTATTCGCACATACTTCCTAGAGGAATTTACTCATAACGGGCAGTGTATTATTTCATTTTCCCTGCCGTTTATACTGTGATCTTATAATTGAACTGTTTTAAGTATGGCAACGCTTGCTAATATGGATGGGTTACATTAAATCAGTTGTTGTTTTAGTTTATTTTATTGTATGCTTCTCTCACTTTGCAGAGATTTTACCATCAAAACTTTTAGTGTTACTTTAACTGACTTAATTATAACTATTATTATATTTAATTATTCTAACTTTGCTGCCAATAAAAGTATGAGAAAATTATTTATTTTAGTTAGACACATTTTCATGGTAAAAGTTTAACTATTATAATAATAATAATAATTAATAATAATTTTTTATTAAACAAAAATATTAAATATGAAATAAAAAAATGTACAGTGTATTTATGAAACATGTACATTTATTTTGTTTAAATAAATATTTGTATAATAATATAATTATTATTAATCTTTGCATGGAGAGTTTTACCATGGAAATGTGAATGAAGGGGAAAAATTATATATATTTTTCTATATATATATATATATATATATATATATACACACACACACACACACACACACACACACACACACATATATATATATATGTATATGTATATGTGTGTATATATATATATATATATATATATATATGTATGTGTGTATATATGTGTGTGTATGTATATGTATATGTGTATATATGTATGTGTGTGTATTTGTGTGTGTGTGTATATGTATGTATGTGTATATATATATATATATATATATATATATGTGTGTGTGTGTGTATAATTTTTTTAATTTGTGTATATAATTTTATTCAATTATACATACACACACAAATATAACTATATATATATATATATATATATATGTGTGTGTGTGTAATATAATATTTTGTAATTAATTATATATATAATATATAGTTAAATAGTTTATATATAATATATAGTTAAATAGTAATATATAGTTAAAAGTTTAATATTAATTAATTTACGTTTCATTGATTTATTGACTTTTTTCTTACATTTTCATGATAAAACTTCACCAGAAAAGTTTAGTATTAATACTTATTTATTTAAAATGCAGTTTTTTTTATTTTTCATGTTTTTCTGCTCCAGCTGTAACTGTAAATTTCTGCAATCCATTTTGCAGTCTTTTTATTAGTAAACCTTCTCAATATGTGAATTATTTTGACTTTGACAGCTATTAGAACGCAGAACTCTCATCTGTAACACATTTTCCCATATTTAATCTCTTCCACATAATTCTGCAGATTTCTCCTCGCAATCAGCGCAGGAGAAGCAGAAAGCGCTCCGTGTGGGTCCCGTCATTAGGCTGAAAATGTCTTTAGTCATATCAGATGGAGGTCCGCAAGATCAACAGCACATGGCGTTCTGAAGGGGCACAAAAGAGACAGAAGGAAATGCAGGAAACAAGCCAGATCTCGCTAATGGGGCCGATCTGATGTGCTGCGCGTCTTTGGTTTATCTTTGCTTGTTTTCATGTTTGAATGAGAATGCACAGTCCTAATTGTGTCCGGTTTGAATACGGCACCATGAAACGCGAAATCTCAATGCCGTGTAGAATAGTCTTAACATTCACAATGCATTCGACTTCTACAGTATGATTTTTTTCTGATTGTTCAGCAGGAAATTTCATTGGTCAGTACTTGATGTTTTCTTATTTCAATTCACCACAAACCTTTCCCAGCGAGTTTTTCTGTTTTTGCCTGTGTGGAACCTGCTTCCTCTGGCCCCAGGAATAAAACAGACCTTCTTTAATTGAGAATGAGCGTGTTTTCATTAATGGCCTGCCAGCGTGACACAACGAGCCGTCCTGCCAGTAGACTAATTGGTGTAAGTAGAGAGCACACAATGCCAGGCATGGCGGGATCTTCACGGCTGTTATCGGCCAGCACTGAATGGACAGTCATTATAACAGGGAGCTTGACCGGTTATTAGCCGCTTATGCTAAGACAAACATCACTATTTCTATTGTGCGTATGTAAGCAGTATTTATATGGACAGCCTCAGTGATAAAATGACCACAAGTCATTGATCATTGTTTTTAATGAGATTTGGCGATTACTAGTGGCGTGGCTATTGTGTCGCCATTATAATTTCATTAAAATATATATATATATATATATATATATATATATATATATAATTTTTTTTTTTTTTCTCATATATATTAGTGCTGTCAAATGATTAATTGCATCCAAAATAAAAGTTTTTAACATAATATATGTGTACTGTGTATATTTATGTATATATAAATACAAACACATGCATGTATATATTTAAGAAAAATATGTAATGTTTATATATTAAATATATTTATATATAATAAAAATATAATATATTAAATTTATAAATATATTAACATGTAAATATTTTCAGAATATATGCTGTATGTGTGTGTATTTATATATACTTAATAAATATGCACAGTACACATATTATGTAAACAACTTTTATTTTGGATGTGATTAATTGCGATTAATCGTTCGACAGCACTAATATATATGTGTGTGTATATATATATATATATATATATATATATATATATACACACACACACACACACACACACACATATCACTATATATATATATATATATTACATTTACATTTAGTTATTTAGCAGACACTTTTATCCAAAGCGACTTACAAAAGAGGACAATAGAAGCAATCAAAACCAACAAAAGAGCAACAACATGCAAGCATATGACAAGGCTCGGTTAGCCTAATGCAGTACACATAGCAAGGTTTTTTTTTTCCCAAGGAAAACAAGTAGATAGAATAGAAAAAAGAAAGCTAGTGTTAGTTTTTAAAGAAAAAGTAGCAGTTAGAGAATAAATATGTAGTTGATAGAGGGTCAAGGGTGTGTGTGTGTGTTTGTTTTTTTTTGTTTTTTTTTTAAAGAAGACAGATAGCTAAAATAGAATTAAAATAGAGAGTGATAGAGTTACAGGGTCAATATATATATATATATATATATATATATATATATATATATATATATATATATATGTGTGTATATATGTGTATATATATATATGTATATATGTATGTGTGTGTGTGTATTTACATGTATACGTATATGCATACATATGTATGTGTGTATATATATATATATATATACATACACACATACATACATATATAGATATATACAAAATGTAATACATATTATGAAATATTTGTATAAATAATTCTGCTTATTAGTGTATAAAAATTCAAATATAAAAATAATTTTAAATTATAGCTCAACTTGTAGCTGTATAGATTTTATTCTAAACCATGTAGATGATGTTATATTAAAACTAATATATTATTCAAATCTAAAATATTACAGCAAAACAAACGATGGCTCAAATTATTAGCTTATAAATTGTATTTTATTCTGAAGTATAGATTAATATAGAATAGTTACATAAAAATAATGATTTGTGCATATTAGTTTAACGTAGCTTGAAACACTATTGAAATTGAATCATAATTCGATTTTCTTAATGTTTTTGTGTTCCAAATCAGTCACACATGAGGTTTTGTTTCAGTTAGGATGCTGACTGAGAAGTCAGCTGCCTGTATAGGCAGTAGGGAGCAAGGCAGCTCACTACAGAGCTTTAGCATTAGCAGTATTGGACTAGAATTCTTTTCTTTTGTTGAAGAAATTGGCATGCGAGTATATCGACATGCGAGTTGTTAGTAGGTTAGTTGTTGTTGTTTTGATAATCGGCTACAATGCAGATTGTTTTGCTAATTGTTTTGGTCCGCGAGGCCATGTGCTCGTCTCACGCCATGACTGTTTATAGCTTTATCACGGCTGCCGCGCTGTGGCCTTTTCTTCTGCGCGGCCCCCTCCTCATCCTCCTCCTCCTCATCCGTTGGTCTGTGTGTGTGTGTGCAGGGCCGGGCTGGGCTGGTCAGGTGACCGTATGGAGCTCTTGTTTATCACTTTGCTGTGGGTCGGTGGGGCGGCTGTTAATCTTTAACATTGAATGCTGCCCGCTGGCCTCCATCTGAATGCGCTGCACGGCATGCTGGGCACTGACCATCGTCCTCGCCTCACATTTAACAGTTTATTCAAGCAGACGACTAGCCGGTTGTGCTCTTACAAGCAGACTTATTGGGTGGAATTATTAGTGGATGGAAAAACATGTCCTGTTTTTATCCCAAATCTAAAAAAATAAAATAATAATAAAAGAAATAAAGAAAATTATTAATTTGGAATCAATTCAATAAAAAAATTTTGCATAAAGAATATTAGCTTTTATATTTTTGTTTTGTTCAGAAATCTTAAAAAAGAAAGGAAATAATTAATTTGAAATCTGTTTAGAAGAAATTGTTTTGCATAAAGAATATTAGTGTTTATATATATATATATATATATATATATATATATATATATATATTCTGTTTGTTCAGATAAAAGGTTATAACTATATTTTGCACAATTCTAGTACCATTCATTTTTTGCATTTTGACTTTTCATAATTAAGCAAATTTTATTTAAATGTTTTTAAACATTAAAATCTTAAAAGGAAAAAAGGGAAGCAATTATTTGGATTAAGTTGCATAAAAAAATATTGTTCAAATATTAAGTTTGTAATTATATTTTACATAATTCTAGTAACATTAATATTTTTGCATTGTGACTTTTCAAAATTAAGCACATTTTTAAGTGTTTTTGAACTGATTTGTAAAAAAAAAAGGGCTTGATTTATTAATGCATTATTTGCATTTTTTATAAATTATTTTTGTTTGTCTCATAATACTTTAACAATAAAAAATTAATTTTACACTTTAATAGAATTGCTTTAACAAATACCACCATTATGTGTGAATAAATAACGATTTAAATATATAATTGATTTATTTTTATTTTGTTGTAATAGAAATTGTGCTTAATCATCTTAATTATAGAAATAAGGATAGAAATAATGTCTTGTAGAATATTATGGAAATAATGTCTTGCATAAAGAAAGTGAAGTCTATTTTCCAATGTATGGGTCTGCAAAAAAATTAATTGGCCCTAAAAATAGCCATCGTCTTTAAGCAAGACATCATTTATATAAGAAAATGTGTGAAATATTGACATTTTAAAACGTTACATTAGATAGCCATTATAAAAGTTTTCCCCCCACATCATTTTGGGTTCTGGAATAATTTAACCAAGTCATAAGCCAGAAACTGTATTTACAGCCATTCTCTGAGGTAGTTGCAATCTTTAGTTGCACTGTAAGCAGGATCGACACTGATACCTTTTCATATGTTGCACATTATAGACTAATATTATAGACTTCCCCATTTCCTCAATTGTAGATGTGTTTCATATCCCAGTGTTCCATATATAGAGGGCGTATAAAGGCCATTTCCTGTTTGAATTATTTCTGATTCAGCACCTGTTTCATTAGGTGCACTCCAAGTACACTACATAGTGCATAAAACTTCCCTCATCTTAAGTTGCATTATATTTAGACTCTGTGATCCAAAAACAAGGTCACAGATGCTGAAGGTGTACACAATCTAAATATACAGTATCAAGACTTTACAAGGACATGTTTTTTCCATATTTCTGTCATGAACTAGTAACAAAATTGCTCCCTGTTTGTCCTTGGCTCCCTGCATTTGCTGTCCTATTGTCTTTTCTCAGTGAGTCATAGTCTCCATTGGCATTGCTCACCAACTGAGCTGTACTTTCATTATTTGACAGTCTCGAAGCAGCTCTTATTAATACATATTCCAGGAAATTTACTTTGAAGATGTGTAGTTAAACTTGTAGAGCATGGCGCTAACAATGGAATAATAATGGGTTCGATATACATTGTTAAGATTTTACAGGGTTTTTGTTTGTTTGTTTTAGCCAGTCTTTTGATTAAAATCTTTTTGACGTCATACTTTAGTCAGAGTAAACTTGGCTAGAAAACCTGTTATTATTGACTTTATTGGATTATTTGAAACAATCATATTCTCTCTGGATATTTCTTTTCCAAAAAACATGTTCATTTTTGTCATGTTTTCATCAACACTGCATTTGAATTGAAATCATTTATCATTGTGATGCGTGAAATCATTATCGATGACAAAAAATTTAGTGTTGACGAGAAAAAATATGACAGTATTAGCAATGCGCTATGATAAATCTTAATTAAAACATCGTGACTCGTATTTTCATTATCGATGACAATTTTAGAAAACTTCGTAAGTGCACTGATAATATTTCGTCATTTTCGTCAATGCTACGTTTGAATTAAAATCGTATATTTATCATTGTAATGCGTATTTCATTAGTGTTGATGAAATTGACTACAAAAACATTGCAAAATATCATAATATGCATAATATTGTTTCAATTAAAATTATTTACCATTGTAATGCGTTTTTTTAATTCAATTTAGTGACAATTAAAAAAACAGTTCATTGATAATATTTTGCACTGTTTATAATTCAAATATTAACTATGTACTGATATTTTAATGAATATCTTTTTATCAACATAATGCACTTTTTTTATTGTCAATGACAATTTTGAAAAACTTGCATTGCTAATATTTTGTGTTTAATGTCGTTATATTTTCCTCAACACTTAATTACAATTCAATATTCATCATTGTCATCTATATTTTTTTTTATCAATGACAAAGTCAAACATTTTCATCAGTAATTTCTTACGATAAAATGCACTGAGTTGTGTTGGATTGTTAATGTAATGTTGGAAATTAATGTTTTTCTGAGTTGGTATGAGCAGCTGGGCTGAGATTTGTAAACGCCGCAAGGAAAAAATGTACATCCTCGAGGGGAAAAGTTCACGCTCTTCTCTTCGTCTGGAAACGGCGGCACCTGTGCAATCAAATGCGTAACCCTTTCCCCTGCTCACCCGGAGGTCATTGACGAGGAAACCAGATTATTCGGATATCACCGTAACCCTGGAAACAGTCGCGCTCTCTTTAACGGGGACGAGCGCTCGCTAGAGAGAAAGTCAGGCGATCCCAGACCGAGGGTCGCGTCTGGCTCAATGTGTTGCATGGTGAATATGAAGCAGCTCCGTATCTGCACTGCAGCCGCTGCAGTGCCGCAGGTTTCTAGAGCAGGGTCAGCCCAGCCCATCCCGTCCCATCAGCCCTGTCCGCACATGCACAACCTCTCTGGAGTCTCCTTACTGCACTGCCTCCAATCCAATCGGATGCGATCTTTGGATTTATTTTATCTCCGTTTTCTGTTAACCTTCCCACCATGGAAACCACTAGAGCAGTCGGGCCAAAAAAAAAAGGCTAAGACGAGGCTTAAGATTTGTTTTCCCCGCTGTCCTCATTTGGCACGACGACTTGGAACGGCGCAATTCCACCTGCAAAAAGGCCACCCCAAATCCCAGACATTCCCTGAGTTCGGATACTCTTCGTTTGTTCATTCATTGTTCAAGATAATGGCCTATTCAGTTTGCTTTGAGGCTGAAAAATATGCCCCGCTCATGACTAGCTCTTTTAAACTGTGGTGATCTAGTTACATGGATTAAGCTAATGTATTTTTTCCACCAAAGTCCAATTCCTACGGTATTATGGTGGGTTAAGAGGCTAAGCTATTTCGAGCGAGTGTATTGGTTTCACTAACAAAAAATTGGCAACCCAAAGCGATAGATGGACTGTGCGTTTCTTGGATTTCACATTTCGCTTGCTTTTTTTCCGTTGTTGTAACGTTCACGTCTGCCGTTCCTGATGAGAGCGTCTCTGTGCAGGTTGAATTGTAATCATTTCCACTTCCCCCTGATGATATTCATTGGCCGGTTGTGTCTGTCATCTGAGTGTCCAGTCTGGCTTGCCCCATTCTGGACCTAAAGGAGAAGCTGGAACCCGGTTTTTGTCAATTGAGGGAGGGATAACCATTAGTCCTGATCGATGTTGCATTTCATGTGTACCCTAATATTTTTATTAGAACAATAAGTTACTAAAATTGTAAACACATTGAATGATTCATGAAGAGAGCTGGGTCATGCGATTCACAAACAAATGAACGGTTCCGTTTTAGATAATCAAAAACATTCAGCACAACCAGTAAAGTCTGATTCACAACCAAATGACTCTTATGAACTGGTTGTTTTTAGTTAGTCAAAAACATACAACACGGTCAGTGAAGTCCAATTCATGAACAAAAGATTCATATGAATCAGTTCGTTTTAGTAAATCGAAAACACAAAAAGAATCGGCTCGTGACAGTCGTGTTCATGAATCGTACTGCATTGGTCACGTTGGATGTTATTGCGTGCAGCCCGTGATACACAACCATTTGATCTTATCACTCTGTTTAGACTCCAAACTTGGAAAAAATATGACTTTACTGTCAATAATTTGGCTACAGTTTGTGGACACAATATGCAAACTACCTGAAAGAGACGCATATAGAAGGGCAAGCAGAGGCAGAGAGACACTGTGAGTCACTGTGAGAACAGCTGCTGTGAGTAACTCCTTCCAGACAGATGCCCTCACTGTGGAACCATCTAACCATCTAGATAACAGGTGACTCACTGTTCTTCTGCAGGAACCTTTAATTGAATCACTGTCTCGGCCACAGAACACCCTGCATGGCCTTGATAGTCTGTTTTTCCCCTTCCAACGGTGCCATAATCACATTTGTGTCATTGACTGGAAGCTTAGGACCAAGAATGACCCTTGAATGCGTTTAGCAGGTGTCAACCGTTATTATACTGATGTTTTGTTGTTTTTTTTAAATTGGCCTAATCAAATGATGCCACTTTGGGTGTGTAGAGATGCTAATCTTCTCTTGAGTCCATTTTGTAACAGTCATGCATTTGGTTAGCGTGTTAAAGTCTGCATTGGTGAGTTGATTGTTCAGCAGTTTGGGCGTGAAGGGTAGTTAGACATTACTGGTTAGTGTTTGTTTGTACCAATTATGGAGGGAAAAACCCAATTGTAATTTCAAGAAACGTATCTCAAAACACTTCCTTGTGCATTATATGCGGGATGTAGGCTCCTTGGGTAAAATTACTCTTAAAGGAGAATTTTGGAGGATATAACAAACGTGAAGTTAATAATTTTATGAAAGCACTTAAATTTATTTTTCTGTTAAAATAGTGCACTTCTTGAGCCATAAAACTGTTTAAATAATCATTTTTATAGTTGTTTTGGACTTTATGGCATGATTGATAAAAATATATACTTATATTTTATTTAATTGTATTGATCTTATTCATTACTAACATTAAATATTAGTAAATTGATAAAACATTAATTAATTGATAAAAATATTAAAAAACTGATAAAAAATATATACTTATTTATATTTTAATTTAATTGTATTGATGTTATTCATTACTAATATTAAATATTATTGACCAAAAATATGAAAATATTTGATACTATATTAATAAAATTAATAAAAATGCCACAGAGTTTAATTTTTTAAATTGCATTTTCAAATTTTAGCAAAATGATTGTGAATATTCATTTGGCCCAATGAAACACCTGCTACAAGAGTGTTTGTTTTTTGTTTTTTACTGAAACCATGTTAACTCATTGGTTATATCTTGGCTCCATTTGCTTCCATTGTTAATTTTTCGTCGTAACCTCTATTTTTGCTGGGGGTTTTTTAATGAAATTTTTTTTAAACTCATTGGTTATATCTTGGCCCCATTCGCTTCAATTTTTAATTTCTCATCGTAATCTCCATATTTGATGTTTTTGTTTTTTAATGAAAAATAATGTTAACACGTTGGTTATATCTTGGCCCCATTCACTGCCATTGTTAATTATAAATAAATAGGCCGAAATGAATAAAAATGAGTGACGAGTGGAACTGAATTTTTGTGGTAACCAACGTTTTTGACACAAACCATTTAGTTTTTACCTTAGAAGTACCAATTTTTGAAGATTGCATAATGCAAACGTGAAAATTGCTCATACTGTATTGTTTTACAATATGCAAAACTTGCCGCCCAATGAATAGTAATCCATGTGAATCCAGTTCCTTTCCCTCAAATGAGCCCAATTTTGTTGCATAAAAAGACAAGAGGAATGCTGGGGCATTTCGCTATTGGCTAAGTGACATGGACGTTCTGCCCGTGCTCATGTGTTTGTGTTCAGGTGTTGTGGGATGTGTGTTCATGACAGACACTCCCACAACTTGCCCAAGCAGGTCCACGGCTCACTCCTGTGGTGAAGTGCACACACTTGCACCCTTAAAATAATTTGTTTAATCATTCGGAAGGTGTTGTTTTTTGTGTTTTAAGTGTTCTTTTAGAGGCTGATCCTTCAAAGGCTTCCCTATGAAATTAGCGAGCGTGACATTAGCATTCATTTTTGCTTGTCAGCTCCTTGGAATTTACAACGGCCTGATAACGAATCACCTTTGCACTTCCTGTTCACCTGCGTTGCATAATCTGGTGATATCAGCAGCCTAGATGAGTCTTCTGAAGCTTGTTTTTGTTTGTCAAGTTCTTGGGCCGATGAACTTTGAATGACGGGTCACCCGGCCAGCGTGTTTGTCACATTTCTATGTGTTTTCCAGAGCAAGGTTGCATAAACAAGGTGCTTTCATACCTTCGGCTGCGTTCCGTTGCTCTCTTTCCTTTCCTCCTCAGCGAGCGCCTCGAGGCTTTCTTCCCTCCCCTGTTTACAGGTTTGTTTTGTTTACATTTCTAGCCTCCCCTCCCCCGACTTCCTCGCTCTGCCTCCGCTCTCGTAAGCCGCACGCCTCTGAACAAATGATCAGTAGCGTTTACAGTAAATCTTTTGAGGCCTGAGACATGCGATCGCCGCCAAATATAGTAAAACGCCAAGCGCTCCAGTGCGCACGTGTGAATGCATTAGCGTGTTTTATGGGGAATCCGCATGAGTTTTCTGTGAATGCTGCTGACCTGTGACCTCAGAGTGAATATAGGGAAGCGTGTTTATGGTCCGTGTCGTGATCACATGTCACTAGGGCTCGGTGATATGGCAAAAACAATTATGTTTCAATGCTTGTAAGCCTTTTGATTATAATCAGCCTTGATATGAATGTATTTGCACTGCCTTTAAAGGGGTTTTTGACCAAATAGTCCCCCCCCCCCCATTTATTTAGTGAAAAATTTATTTTTGTTATTAGTATAACAATATTTATTTATACTAATAATTATAAAACGCTTAATTATGTAAATAGGTATTTTTTTTCTAATGTTGCATATTGTTAACCAGCAATATTATAAAAAGCTCATATTATTTATATTAGTATATTTCAAGTTATTATATAATGTATTACATTAAGAGCACTTTTATTTATTCATCATACTTTTTTAAATGTGATTAAAATTTGAGCCTATATCTTTACTAAAATTATTGGGAATATTCACAGCATAACACTTGCTATAATTAATAAATTAAGTGTATTTTATTTATTTATTTATTTATTGACTTGCATTTTAATTTATAAGCAGCTATATACTCATAAATTAATGTTGAATTAAATATCATATTCATTTGTTATTAATTATATATAATTTTCTTTACTAATATTACATATTATTGCCCAAATACAATATATTTAATAAACTATTAATTAAAAGTATTATTTTTATAATAAAATACAATTTAAAAATGACACCCAGAGACCTTTTTTTAAATTTATCATTCTTTTTTTTATATGAGATTCAAATTGACCAAAATTACTGGGAATATTCACATTTGGCACAGCATAGCACCTGCTATAATTGTATTATATTTTATTTATTTATTTCAATTTTTCAATTTATTTATAGGCTACTATAATATAACGATACCTAGTAATACACAGAACGTAAAACTGAATACATCTATTAATTCATACAATTAATAATCATTTTTATTTACTAAATTTATAACCTCCTTTTTTATTTATCCTGCTTTTTTTAAATCAGATTTAAATTTTTATACCTCTAGCAACATTTTTGTGAGTATTCATATTTCGCCCAGCGTAGCACCTGATTTAAGAGTTTGTCATAAAAAAAAAAATAAAATAAAATTAATCATTGAAATTGATTATTCATACACATCCCAAGTGTGTTGACATCAAGTTTACTGACATATATTTGCAGATTTTGGTTGCAGAATTAAATTATAATGCTAAATTGAATAAATACGTTAAAAAAAGGATTTTTAATAGCGTAAATGTTAATGCAGTAATTTTGATATCTATAAAAGAACTACAAATCAGACATCAAAACCCACACAATGCTTATGAATGAAAGCAGGAGGGACTACAAAGGCCGCAGAGAGAAGATGTGTGTGTTTACACAGGGATCATCCTTGGGGAGACGCCGCGGAGACTGTCGTGGAGGGGTGGGGTGTTTTGTGCAGGGTTACGCTGTCCTGCAATCGCTGGCGTATGTGAGGAATGCTGCGAGAGAGGAGGCTGCGCCCGTCTGCATGCTCGCTCCTGCCTGTCCTCGTGTATTCTGCCGTTCCCGCTGCATCCGTCTGCCGCCTGTCTGCCGGCATGTCGGGGGTTAACGCTGGGCGTATATCTCTCTCTGTTGGAAGAGGCCGTTGAATGGCTGCCTTCCACGGACAGCAAAAACATTGGTTAAGGGTGAGGGCGGATCTGAGGCTGCTGTGGAAACCTGGCCTGGAGTTTTGAGTGGATCGGGATTCGGTGAAAAATTGTGGCGTGTATAAACGTGGTTGGGCCTTGCAACTGAGGCAGACAGTGTTAAAATATATGCTTGTTTAAAAGTATTAAAACGCTTCAAATTGATACGTTTTGCACAATTTTAGGATTTTTTTCCTTGGCTTTATGCCTTTTTCTGATTCTTGTCTGTTTTGAAAGCATTCAGGATCTTCTCCCCCCCCATAATCCCCGTCACCTATCGGCCCCATTTGCCCTTTTTTATTTCAGTCAGGCAGTGGTATGGTCCGCCCCGTCGCTGACAGGCAGAAGGGTCCATGTTGTTTTGCTCTTGTGGGGCGGCCCAGTGTCACATGATGGAGGGTTTTATGGCACTAATGAAGTCCAACAGATTTGCTTCTCCACTGTAACCTGGAAGTCCGGCCGTGTCCAACATCTATGAAATAGTCTCAGGAGGCGGCATTTCTGCTCAGGCTGAATTTAATGCTCGGTTGCATTGACACACACTGTGCTGCGTGTTAACATGCTTAGATGGCTCTTTATAGAAGTACATGTGTGCTCCTTTTTTAGTGTGTAGTTGCTTAGGAAACTTGAAATGAAACCGTTGTATTACCATAATTTTGTATCATTGTATTTTTTTTTACTATTAACCTATTTATTTTTACATCTTTGATTGTATTGTGTATACTATGTATGTAAAGAGTGCTGCTCTTTACATGTCTCTGGAACACGTTTGTCCCGGAGCATCTTTGTTGTGGTCTATCAGGCAGCTAGTGCGAGACGAGGAAGATGACTTACAGACCGCTGTATTCATTAGTTCTCGCACCCTGCCATGCACAAGCTTCACTTCCAGATGGCCCTGCGGCCAAACACGACTCTGAATCACTTCCTTTCTGCCTGACGAAAGGCGTAGAACGATGCTGCTGACCTCAGATCGCCTTTTCGGGCATCTCATTCGTGATTTTGTCCCATTTGATGCAATGTTGCAACTTGAAATGTCTGTTTGAACTGAAAAACAAGAAATGATGTTAACTCCCCAGTTGAATAGGGTAAAAAATGTAACTTGTAAATAAAAAAAAAAAGTATCTGAGTACATTTTACAAGAAAATGGTATTTTGGTCTTTCTACTTCAAAATTTCAATGTGTTACTTGTCGTTTCTTTGTAATTGTGAAATTTACTCTCGATTTCGGAGTAAAAATAGTTTCTACACCAATTTTTTTTATTTTGCGTGCTTCCCCAGTTGATTGAGTACATTAAGAATTGCAAATATTTTCTGGTTTTACAAGTTTTCTGTTATGTTTAAATATACAAGCACAGCATTCCCTAGTTCTCAGAGCCTCTAAACATACTCTTCCAGAATGTTCCAGAACATTGGATAAAGCTGGATCTAAAATTCTTGTTTAATTCTGTTAACATATTAGAGTCAAAGGTTTTTATAGAGGGGATTTTGGATATCTATTTTTATCTCTCCATAAATCAGAAAATACTGTCAACAGCCCAAAAACATTGCATTTTAACCATGTTTTTAGGAATAAAATGTTCTGAAAAACCAGGCGAATGTTATATGAACAAACCCCTCAGTAAAATCCTTCAGAATATAAACAAGAATAAAACTCTAAGTCTTGGTGTACGTGAGTGCTGCTGAAGTGGAGAAAAAACTTTTGTATTGAGAGAAAAAATACAAAAGTTGAATTGAAATGTACAGATAAACGGTAAAATATAATAAAATAAATTAACACATAAAAGGGCATTTTAGATGTTCTCCTTCCACTAGTCTGAAACATGTTATGAAACACCAAATAAAGTTTACCAGTACGTGAAAAAACAATGTTTTTACATGTAGTTTGCTGCATTAAAGAAAATGAATCTAACAAGTTCTTTTCTCACACTTTTTCCCTCACAGTTTGCCCTTCCGAATGCGTCCACGGTGCTTGTACCCCCCATAAGGAGTGCTGTCACGACCAGTGTCTGGGCGGCTGCTCTGTGCCAGGGAACTCGACCAAATGCGTGGCTTGTCGCAACTTCCTGTTCGGCGACACCTGCGTGGAGCGCTGCCCGCCGGGCTACTACACCTTCAAGGGATGGCGCTGCGTGTCCTTTAAATTCTGCCAGGACCTCCACAACCAGTGCAAGGGCAAGAGCGGTGACTGCCACGAATACGTCATCCACAATGGAGCCTGTATCCCAGAATGCCCGTCTGGATACACCACCATGAACTCCACCTCGTACGTACCACATTTTGTTATTTAAATAAATGGAACTACAGGAGCCAGGCTGCTGCCATTAAACAGTATTATACTTTCCAATCAAATCTAATCAGATTTTGCTCCACGTTAAACATGAGTTGACGAAAAACAGCGGCAGAATGAGTTAGACGACAAATCACAAAGTTGAATTAAAGGGCCAAAAGGTTTGTTTGTTTTGTTTTGTTTTTTTCATGACAGGGAATATACTGTATCATGGTATGTTAATGAAAATAAGTCTAACATTTGGAAGTGAGTCTCAAAAGGTCACAGGCCACATTTCACCAAAAAAAAATTAGAAAAATAAATGTTCTTTTAAAGGAATGTTTTTGTTTTTTGCATTGACATTTTCATCATCTCTCAATTCTTATTTGCACAATACATTTTATTTTATAGGGTTCTTTTTTTTAATAATTATTTTCAGTGGTGAATCACACTACATAAATTTCTGAATTTCTAGCAGTAAACAATTCAATAAAATTTAACATTAAATGATTGAATTAAAATATTCAGTTATTTAAATACAATTAAAATTAAGTTTTACAGTAATGATAGTATAAATGGCTAGTCAACTATCATGACAGATCATCTAATTGTCATGAAAATTTCATAATACAAAACTAATATTAAAGAAAAATTAAAGTTTAAGGAATATATATATATATATATATATATATATATATATATATATATATATATATAGTCCTAATTTGAATTATTTGAATAAATTAAACGCATTTAAATTGCTTTTAGCGTTATAAATTAAAATTAAATGATATCTCAATATAATATGGTTTCCTCAAATATTTTTAAATGCGTAAAAAAAGATGACGCTTAATTGTTGTATAAAATAATCTTAAAGAAAATCACAAATTTTTTGCATTACTGTATTACATTAACAAATATATATTTATTAAAATTAATAAATTATAAATCCAAAATAAAAAATTAAAGTTAAATTGTTATAAAAGTATTATTAAATTATTTTAATATAATTATTAAAATATAATTTTATATAATTTATTAAAAATACTATTTGTTTTTTGACACTGTTCTTGACAGGTTTTGTGGGACTTTTTTCCCCTTCTATATAAATGACTATTTAAAGAGTGAATCATGTGCTGCAGGCATGAAGTAGCAGTTTCTGGTTAACGCTGTGATTTGTTTTGGTCGTTTAGAAAATTAACGAACCAGTTGTCACGCTCAACTTGACCGGGGAGAAGATAAAACTCTTCTGGAAGTATCATAACATCGTTTAGTCTTTTCGTCAGTCACGGCAAATTGAAAATGAGCAGATTATAATGGCCGGTGTCAAGTGTTAAGAGCGTGATAAAATGCCACCCTGATTATTCCAAGCGAGTCATTTGCAGTCGGGCTGAATTTGTCAAGCTAAGCGGAAGTATAATGAGCCAAACCAAAACAACATTGCGTGTCGGAAAGCGACACTAGCGGCCCTTTTTTTTGAGCCCGAGTCCGTTTGGCTGCAAGGGAATGTCCGGAAGCTTGCGCACATGCTGGTTTGCACGTCCAGCTTCATGTGTGGGAATTATTAACGCACAAATAAATAGAGAATTAACACTACGAACGGGAGTAAAACGCAGCCCCGCGGGAACAATGGCAGCCTTTGTTTGCGTTCGCTGGGGTCTCTGGGGCTTTAAAAAGGTGGCTGTTTCACTGGCCTTTTGATTCCTTTGTCTCCATGTCGGAGCGCTTCAGTTGTGGAAGCTTGATGGGATCACGGTTTTCCAGGAATTTTGTTTTGAAGTGACGTCATTGGCTTGTTTTTCTCGTCCGGCCACCTTTCGCCTTTGTGGGAGGCAGTCATGCGGCAGTAAGTCCCATTTCGTAACTGCGCACCCCATCCTTCCCTCCCTGTTATTTTCCGAAGGAGAAGAAAAAGCAGTGAGAAGGAAAATTCAGCAGCACGTGAATGTTTTTCGAAGGGGTTAAAATATAAAACGTGGGTTCATGGCGTCGGTGTGCATTTGAAACGAATCCGTGTGGCGTGGATCTCCAAAACTGGGTGGGGAGTTTAAGAGTGGGTTTATGAGCTTAAAAACTTAAGAGAGGAAACGTTCATTTGTGAATGAACTGCTGAGCATTTCTGTGGGTTGTTTGGGTTTTCAATTAATTTAATTCCTGAAATGCGTGATGCTGTGAAGTGTTTTTGTAGTTGCAGTTGAAAAGGGTTCAATCAAACTTTAAATTGTCCCCCATATACTCTTTAATAAGGTTTGAACCGTTAACCGTTGCTCTTTAACTAACACCAGAACCCGGTAATGTTTGGTTCAGTTAATAGTTTGCGCATGTTCATTCTTCTGACAAACCTGTGTACTAAAATACTCTCCCAGAGTTTCGTTCACAGTCTTCAATGGCACTGCAACACCGAACTACTGAATCTACAGTAGATTAACATATAGCGCAATACGTGAGGTACGAATCCCAAGCGAATGATTCTTATGAGTCTTTTTAGTGAAACAAAAACATACAGCATGACCAGTGTAATCCAATTCCCACACAAATGACTCTTTGAGCTGATTCTTTTAGTGAATCTATAACGTACAGCACAACCAGTGTAATCTGATTCCTAAAGAAATGAGTCTTATGAGCTGATTCCTTTTAGTGATTCGAAAACATGACTGAAGTAATCTGATTACCAAACGGACCAACTCTCATTTGCCAATTCTTTTCTTATTCCTGAACGAATGACTCTTATGAAACAGTTCTTTTTAGTGAATCAAAAACATATAGTGTGACCAGTTTCCAAATAAATGACTCTTGCGAGCCTATTGCTTTCAGTGAATCAGAAACATTCAGCACAACTGGTGCAATCCAATTCCCACACAAATGACTCTTTTGAGACGATTCTTTTTAGTGAACCAAAAACATACCCTGCAACCGGTGTAATCCAGTTTCCAAAATAATGACTCGTATGAGACGATTCCTTTAATGATTTGAAAGCATAACTCTTAAGAGCTGATTCTGTTCAGTGAATAAAAAACATATCATGCAACCAGTTTAAACATACTCCCAAACAAATGACTCTTATGAATCATTTCTTTTTAGTACATCAAAACATTCAGTGCAACTAGTGTAATCCGATTCCTGAATGAATGACTCTGAGTCTGTTCTTTTAAGTGACTCCAAACATCTGATTCCCAATCAAATGATTCTTACGCGAAAAATCAAATGATCGTGAACAACTGAATCTTAAGTCAATAGCTATGTTTCCATCCACCTAATTTTATGCGCATTTTGGAATATCGCATAAAAAAAATGTTGGATGGAAACGCCAAGATGGCCATGAATTCTAAAAATGCGCATAAAAAAACCTTGTGCGCACATTTGAGTAGGATAAACATTTTATCCAATGAGAAAAAATGTGCATAAACTACAATGGAAAAACATTTACCGAATAAATTCCTCCATGCGCATCGAAATGCAAGTTTGCGCTATGAGACGGGATAACTTGACTAACCAGCGGACCGATCTCGTTCACAGCATCTATATGTTGTTTTGGTCGTTCTGAAATGCCTGAGCAAAGTCTGTCGTCAAAGTATTTCTGTATAATTGTCTTACACGACTGCCTTCCCAAACAACTCCATTAAAGCAATGACTGCATTTTAGTCGCAAGTCATTTATCATATACAAAAATTATTTTATTCAGTGGCTTCTCCTAGTTTTCTTAGTGATATTTAGTGCCAGTTTACCAGAAAGTGACGATTTTGTTCTCTTTGACTCGATTGATGGGAACGGTGCTTTATTCGCAAATGTTTTATGCGATATTCCAGTTTCGTGCATAAGTTTAACTCGAATCTTTGGATAGGAACATAGCTAATGAAAAGCGTACAGTTTAATATGATTCAAACAAGTGATTCAACAGCTCATTCTTTGTAGTCAATCAAAAACATACAGCGCGACCACTGAATCAAATTCCCGAACAAACATAATTCTTATGAATGTGAGTGAATCAAACATATACAGCTAACTACTTATGAATCAAATGACAATGTGTAGTTTAAGATGCTTATTTTCTTTCTTTCCTTAAAGTTTTTGACTTGTTTTTAGTGGAATCAGAAAAGAAAGCAAGCTGAAATCTCAATGTTGAAACTCTAAATGAATTTAGAAAAATAGCTGTGTATTCCCCTCCCACCCACTCCTGCAAGATTCGAGCGCGATTACGTAACGTTACTCTCTCATTTTGTTAAAAAGTGATCAAATTAAGCAACAGAATTATACAAACGCTCTGCACCGCAGGGATTCATTACGTTCCCGTTCCACCATTAGATCTTTCCACAGCATCTTTCAGCGCAATTGCCGATTCTTGCATCAAAAGGCCTTGTCTCCAGAGTCGTGTCTTCATATGGGATGCATGCGGAGGTCGCATACTTCAAAGCCAACGCAACTATCCGTGGTATTTAGTTGAGTCTCTGTGGGATTGTGCTCCCGCTGACCCTTTCCATTCAGATGCACTGCTGCATTGCAGCAACACAATCCATTCTAGCACGTTTGGGCTCGTTCCAAACACAACAATGACAACCTCGCAGTTGACATGAGACTTTAGCGGGCAGGGAACAATATGTTTGTCCCGAGGCAGTCACAATCTTGAAAAGCGAATCATGTCATGATTCATCATTCATGGCGAATGCATGTGTAAAGCAACGGTTATTGTCTTTGAGCGTCTTCAGGCTTCGGTCTTGATTCAAACCCGTCTCTGTCGTTTATATAGGTTGAACTGCACGCCTTGCACTGGACGGTGTCCCAAACTGTGTACAGGGGTGAAGACAGTGGACTCGGTCACCGCCGCTCAAGCTCTGCGTGGCTGTACGGTGCTCAACGGCAGTCTGACCATCAAGATCAGCAAAGGAAGTGAGTATTGTGCATTCGAAATGCACTTCTATGCAATTTATTTTGCCTTCAATTTTTTTCTAAGAATGTTGTTATAGGAATGTAATGTTTTATTTAACAAACCTTAAAAAAATGTTTACTGTGCAAACTTTTTGAACTGTAAGCGTTTATTATTAAAAAATAATTTATTAATCAGTTTTATTATATTTAAAATTATTTTATAAATTTAATTTAAGATAATATATATTTAATAAATTGAAATTAATTAGTAGACAACAAAATATGAACCCAAATACATAATAGCTATAAAATAAAATATTTATTATTTTATGTATATACATATGCATATAATGAAAAGTATTTGAAAGTATGACATTTTTAATAAACATTTTTATTTAACAACTTTTTTACATGTATTATGTTATTAATTAATTATTGTTTAGTTTATAAATTATGTAAATAATATTATTTTTATAAATATATACAAGTATAAATGTTGTTTTCTATATTTATAAAAAATAAAAAATAGTAAACGCTATCATAAATACATAAGTCAATTATTCATTTGAACAAGAAAACATTTATATTTATAACATTTTAAATGAATTAAATATTGATAATTATACAAATTAAATGTCAAATTTACCCAAATACATAAAATAGCTATAAAATATTTATTATTTGATATATTGTTGAAAATAAAAAAAAGTGTTAAATAAGTCAATTATTCCGTTGAGCATCATTATATAAAACTATTTGAAATATCTGAGTGTTATGCTTGACCAATAGTCATGTAATATCTTTTTAGCACATATGTATCTAAGTATCAGTATGTGTATGCATAAAATGAAGTTATGTGAAGTCACTGGCGCATATGAAAACACATCTTGTGTTCCTCAGACAATATCGCCGCTGAGCTGGAGTCTAGTCTGGGTCAGCTGGAGGAGATCACAGGCTATCTGAGCATCCGCAGAGCCTACGCTCTCGTCTCGCTCTCCTTCTTCCGCAAGCTGCGCGTCATTCGCGGAGAAACGCTGGAGAACGAGTACGTAAGACGCCGCCGCCGAGCTCTAGCGCTGAGCTTACAGCTTGCTTACTTTGTCGGGTTTTTTTTATCTTGGCAGGAACTTTTCTTTCAACGCCTTTGACAACCAGAACCTGCGACAGCTGTGGGACTGGAACAAACACAACCTCACCATCCTCCATGGCAGGATGTACTTCGGCTACAACTCCAAACTCTGTAAGTCTGAGATCCTCCGGATGGAAGAAGTGACCGGGACCAAGGACAGGAAGAACGACATCAATATCCCGGCGTATGCGGACCTGGCCTTCTGTAAGACCCGCCGCGCTTTTGGTTTCAGCGCAGCTTGAGTTTTACGTCAAACCAGATCTGATTATCTATCCTCTCTTCTAGGTGAAAACCAAGTTCTTAATTTTACGCAAATCCGCACGATGTCCGACAAAATCCTCATTAAGTGGCAAGCGTTCTGGCCCTCGGACTTCAGAGACCTGCTGGGATTCATGGTCTTCTACAAGGAAGCGTGAGTGTTACGAATACTTTAATATTTTCAAAAAATCACATTTTGTTTATTTATTTTTACATTTTTATTTTTAATTGAGGTATTTTGATTTTTTCCATTTTCAGTTTTCAATTTCAGATTTTTCAATTTAAATGTAATTGTATTTTTTTTACTTATACATAGTATTATTTTGTGCATGTGATTTATTAGTTTTTTTTTTGTTTTCACTTGTATTTTAATACTAATATTGAAAAATAATTTCTATTATTTATTTAACTACTTAATATAAATGTTGTTCTGTGTCTTGCTTGTTTAGCGTTATTTTGTTTGTATATTTGGACTAGTTAGTTATGACTAGTTAGTTTTATTTTTCTTTACTTTTTTATTGCTATTAACATATTAACTAATTAATATAAGCGTTGTTCTGTCTTGCTTGTTTTTATTTTTTATTTTTATTCACTTAGAACTTAAAAGCATTAAAATACTATTTTAATTATATATAAAAAATATTTTAGTTAATAGTGTAATGTGATATTTGATATATTTAATGAGAAATAGTTAAGAAAAATGTTGTTCCATGTCCTACTTTTGTAAACTGCTTTAAACAATAAAAACATGAGAATGCTGTTTTTCAAAAGTGTTAAATTTGGCTAATTATTTAATAAATTAATTAAATTATTTAATATTTTATATTTATATAATTGTAATAATATTATATAATATGTAATTATATTATATATTTAAATTATAATTCATTAATAACCTTTCCTACCCTTTTTTTTTTACATCTTTTTAAAACTACTTTAAAGCAGAGAGCATTAAAAATTGTAATTATTATAATTGTAAAAGTCGATTATATATTATTATATTTAATGAGAATTAGTTCAACTTGTTCATATCCTAGTCATTTTTGCAATTGTTAAACTTGAAATAATTAAAACACACTTTTGATTATAATTATGATTGGTTAGTTAAACTATCATATATATATATATATATATATATATATATAATTATAATAATTGCTTCAGACATTGAAAGTATGCAATTTACAATCTGAACAATTCATTTATTAAACATAATAAATGTAATTAATAAAATTACCTAAAAATGTTGAATTTTATACTTTCTAGCATATATATATATGGAGTATATTGTTAATTGTTTAAATATTAATAGCATTATTCTCAGCTTTTTAATTTATTGCTAATTTGCTGTAACATTAATATGATTAGTTAAAAACTAACGTGTGTAAATTAGATCATCCATGAAAGCATTGAAGCATTGTAACATTGTCTCTTTCTGTTCAGTCCTTATAAGAACGTGACTGAATACGACGGGCAGGATGCCTGTGGCTCTAACAGCTGGGCGATCGCAGATGTGGAGCCTCCTGAACGCGGCTCCGAGGGCAAAAGCCAGAGCGAGCCAGGTCTCCTCATCATGCCTCTGAAGCCCTGGACCCAGTACGCCATCATGGTCAAAACCCAGCTCGCCGCCTCTGACGACCACCTCGTCCGCGGGGCCAAGAGCGAGATCATCTACGTCCGCACCAATGCCACCCGTAAGTCACAGCCGTTCACAAACGTACAGCAGCAGCTTCTTTTCATTATGTAGGTTCTTAAAGGGACAGTTCACCCAAAAATAAAAATCATGTTATCATTTACTCTTCCTGCCATTCCAAACCGGTATGAGTTTCTTATTTTGTTTAACACAAAAGAAGATATTTTGAAGAATGTTGGTAACCAAACAGTTGATGTTCCCTTTTGACTTCCATAGTATGGAAAAAAACAAACAAACATGTATCTGTCTTCAAAGCAGATTTTCAAATCATTATAAATAAACTGCATATTTTAAGTTTAAACAAGTACATTCTCGCCTAAAAACTGTAAATGTATATTTGAGTGTGTGTATATTATACATACATATTATCATACATATAATACAGGTTAAAATAAAATATATAATGGCTATAATTTTATTACAATATAATAGAATTTATTGTAAATTTTATAATATAAATAATATAGATATATATGAACAAACATGCATATACATGCATAAAATGTGTATATATATATATATTTAAATGCATAACAGCGCATATTACTTTTCTATATATAATTATTATATTTTCATGTACATTTATTTATAAAATAGTAAATTATGCAATTATAATAAAACAAAAATTTTGTAAATTTTATAAATATATAAAATATACATATGCGTAAAATATATATGCATAACCATTATATACATATAATTGTACTATAAATTACCATTTTATTAGTAAAATAGTAAATTACATATATAGTTCAAATAATTTTTTGCATTTTAATAAATATATAAATTATATATACATATATATTCTCTTCATATATATATAACATTAATTATACAAATAATTGTATGATATTATATTATAATATATATGTATGTGTAAATATATATGTATATATATATGTATGTATGTATGTGTGTGTGTGTATGTGTGTGTGTATATGTTAGGGCTGGGCGATAATATCGCGCGATATGCATGCGCATCTCGTCAGTAAAACCGGCTCCTTGATTAGCGGTAAATCCCCATCACCTGTTTTCAAATGGAGCGGCATTTAATACACAGAGCCGTAGTTCACTGACAAGCTACGCAATATCGCGTTCATTATCGACGGCGATTCATCTGCGATAATGAAAGCGATATTGCGTAGCTTCTCAGTGAACTACGGCTCCGTGTATTAAACGCCGCTCCATTTGAAAACAGGTGATGGAGATTTACCGCTAATCAAGGAACCGGCTTTACTGACGAGATGCGCATGCATATCGCATGAGATATATCGCCCAGCCCTAGTATATGTATATATATGTAACAGTGCAAACAGACTTGATAAATCTATATTGCGCTTTTGGTTTTAGTTCGTTTGACAGATACTTTGCCAAAGCAATGGCACAAAACAAAACATTAAAAACCTTGTATGTAACAATGAGAAGTAAAAATATAATTTGGGTTTATTATGAAATTCTGGCGGGGCAGATTAGACTGAGGCGGGCCGCCACAGTCTAGTTAATGAATGGGAAACAATGTATATATATGTTAAGAAACAGTTTCCTCTCAGTTGTTGTCAGTCCATCTGCCCCGTAGCGTGCTGTGAATGAAATGACTCGTGAAAGCTTGTTATCTGAGAACAGAAAGCTGAAGCGACGTTGTCCTGCTCTGTTTCTGACGTGTAACAGGACCCTCGGTACCACTGGACCCCATTTCCTGGTCCAACTCCTCCTCTGAGATCATTCTCAAGTGGAAACCGCCCTCCGACCCCAACGGCAACATCACCCACTACATCGTCTACTGCCAGAAGCAGGATGAGGACATCACGCACTACAAGTTCGACTATTGCCAGCAAGGTCCTGATCAATCAAAGCGCCTGTAGGCCCAGACGTGCACAGCACAACTGCTTATTACGTTTATGTCCTCTTTCTCTCCAAACAGGGATGAAAGTGCCGTCCCATACGCCGACGCACCACGACATCGAAGACGACCAGAAGTGGAACCAAACAGAAGTGCCCGACCAGAAGGGCCGCTGCTGCGCCTGTCCCAAAACAGAGACGCAGCTGAAGAAGGAGGTCGAAGAGACTGAGTTCCGCAAGACCTTTGAGAACTACCTCCATAATGAAGTGTTTGAACCCAGGTATACAACGCTTGTGTGAAGACGAATGTCATCACGACACGCTAGAATAATGATAACTGATAAATAATGAAATTAAAATTTACTGTTTTATTTTAGTAGGGATGTAACGATGAACCGCGAGCCGGTTGAAATTCGATTCAAATATGTGATGATTCAAATTGGTTGAGATGCTAAACAAATCGCTATACAATTGGGGTAGGAGTTTATATGAATGTATCTCTGAGGAGAACTTACTGTCTTTAGAAAAGTTTAGATGGCATTTTCTTTTTTATCTTGCCTCTGAACGATGCATATTAAAGTAGTGTTCTTAAGTGCAGCTCTGCTTTGTTTACAGCGGTAACCCAGGAAACACTATATCCAGGGTTGCCAGGTTTTCACAACAAAACCCGCCCAGTTGCTACTCAGAACTAGCCCAATTGCGTTTTGAGGGGGTTCCCCGATAAAAATCGCATTCCGGGGGGTAAAATACATGTTTTTCGGTGAGGTTCCTCCAGTAAAATTTGCATTCCAGGGGCTAAATATCACGTTATTGGGGGCACTTCAACCCGCTGCAACAGTGGTTAAAGTAGCCCAATTCTTGGCAACACTTGCTGTTCATAAGCGCCACCTGCTTGCAGAGAGTGAATTTGCGTCTCATTCAGCTCATCTGCTGTTTCATTCAGATGTTTTTTTCACAAAACTAAAGTCAGACCATTCTGTTTTTTGTTCAGATTTCGAAATTGTACAATCTAATTTAGATTAAAAACTGTTCATGCTGCATGTATGCTTTGTTTGAATCATGATTAAAATGCATTGGTTGCCTCTCATTTTAAATGGAAAGAGCACAGACAAAGCCTTAGTTTGTTTATACGAAGAGATTTCTTTTATTTGTGTGACTTATTTGATTTGTGGTTTGTTTTAAAATGTCAGTTTAGTTTTGTTGTATTTCAGTTTCAAAAAGAAACGTACAGCATAAAAGGACACCTTTTCATTTATTGTATAATTTCTTCAATCTCAATTTGTTAAAAAAAATCATGAGAAAATCGAATCGTGAAATCAAAATCGCGAATCAAATCGTGAGTTGAGTGAATCATTACATCCCTATATTTTAGATTTTAATGTGAAAGTATGATGTATTTTATCCTTTTTTTTATTTATTTTCATTTCAGTACATTTTAGCTACATTTTTAGTAATTTTATGTCCTTTTGTCGTTTTTATCATTTTTTTTATATTACTATTTAGATTTAGTTTAGTTTTTATTTCAATGGGATTAGTTATATATATGTCTCCAGTCAGTAGATCCTCTAATATTAAATGGGTTCTTACTGAGCTGTTGAACATCAAGGGTCTATAGCGCCATCTTCTGGTTAATTGCTATGCATCGGCCACACTGCAGCTTAATCTGTTCTAGATTGTTTATATTTTATTTTTATGTTTATGGTTTAGTTTTAGTTTGGTATTACTTTTTATTTATATTGTATTTTGTTCGTATGTATTATAGTTAATGAATAAGTTAAAGTATAATTGAAATCGTCGTAATTTAAGTAAAATTCTGGAAAGAAAATGCGGCTTCTTTATCCAATTCATCAAAGAAACAGTCAGATGACCAAAATTTTCAAAACACTGGGATCAAATGTATAATACATTTACATGATTTTTTTTTTTAATTAATGTTTTATAGTCTCCAATTTTACTTTAAAATATTACTATTAAAATTTCCCATCATTCTCTGTGGCAGAAGTGATAAAATAATGCACAATAAAGCATCTACTCTTCATTATGTGGCATTAGAACTAAAATCATTGAGTGTTTATTTTGGTCCATTGGCTCCGACTGAAACTCAGTCTTCACTGTTAACCCGCAGACCCCACCGACGGCGGCGCTCAGTTGGCGTGGCCAATGCTACTTTGCCTAATTTTGCAAGCACATCATCCAGCCTGCCCAACTTTTCCACCACGTCAAGCCCAGAGAAGGACAAGAGTCAGAAGATGGTGTTCAAAGCCAGTTCCAAAGAGTTCATGGTCATCCCCAACCTGGTCCACTTCACCAGCTACCAGATCGAGATCCAGGCCTGCAACCATCCCACAGATCCGAACCGCTGCAGCATGCCAACATACGTCAACGCCCGCACCCTGCCTGAACGTAAGACCACCACACCACTCTTTTCTCTTGTTTTTGGTTTGGATTCAAATTCTAATGTGTCGTCTTCCGTTTGTGTTCTTAGTAAAAGCTGACAAAATCGTTGGGCAAGTGACTCATGAGTTTTTTCCCGATGAACCGGAATTTGTCTACATCAAATGGCAGGAGCCGAAAGCACCCAATGGCATGATCATACTGTATGAAGTCAAATACATGAGGATGTCAGATAACTATGTAGGTGTTCAATTCATTCTAAGAAATTCACACATATTAATGTGTATATTTTCGCTTTCTTTCTTTTTTTTCAGTATTTTATCTAAATATTGTTGAATAAATATTTTTATATATTTAAACATTTATATTTTTAGATACTAAAAAATAGACCAAAACGTATACGGTATTTAAATATTTAGTCATTTATATTTTTGGAAAATATATTAATAAATGTATGTATGTATTTTAAAGTATTTGTATTTAAAATATTATACAATTATATATATTCAAATTTATTTGTTCAAGAAGGTGTATATATTTTTCTTTATTTTTTCCTCAGGAGGATCAAATCTGTGTGTCCAGAATCGCTTATGAAAAAATTAACGGCTATCGATTACGAGTAGGGCATCCTGGGAATTACAGTGTGAGAATACGAGCCACTTCGCTGGCCAGCAACGGCTCCTGGACGGAGCCTGCATACTTCTTTGTTCAAGACAGTAAGCTTCACTGTATTTATGACTTTTTTTACTGTTATTTTGGGCACTATGTTCTCTAATCTGCATGTTTTGCAGAGGATATGAACATGAAAGTCATCATCGGCCCGCTTATCTGCTTCATTTTACTGCTGTTTCTGGCCAGTGCAGTCTTCATTGTCCTTAAGAAGAAGTATGTGTTTGACACTTTTAAATAATCCTTATTTATCATCTAGACAATGCTCTCATTTCTAAATATCTTTTCCCTCAGACAAACTGAAGGACCGACTGGCCCACTGATTGCTTCCTCGAACCCAGAATATATAAGTGCAAATGATGGTAAGATATCATTTTAGATGTAGTCCACTTCATTTAATTGATAATGAAAGATTGTGAACTAATGTTATCAATACGCTTGTGCAAATATTTACTCCTTTTATGTTTTATTTTATAGCTTTCAATTTGCATTTTTTTTTGTTGAAAGGCAAAAAATAAATTATAATTAGTACATTTTGAAAATTTGAATTTGTGTGTTTGTAGTGTACATCCCAGACGAATGGGAGGTGCCTCGGGAGAAGATCAGCGTTCTGAGAGAGCTCGGTCAAGGATCGTTTGGAATGGTTTACGAAGGCATCGCTAAAGACATCGTGAAGGGTGAACCGGATACGCGAGTGGCCGTTAAAACCGTCAACGAGTCGGCGAGCCTGCGCGAGAGGATTGAGTTCCTCAACGAGGCTTCGGTCATGAAAGCCTTTAGCTGCCATCACGTGGTGAGTGTGGATAACCTGGAGAACCAAAATAATCAATGCAGAAACAACCTTGTCTAAATGTTCAACATGTTCGTCTAGGTCCGCTTGCTCGGTGTGGTATCTAAGGGGCAACCGTCATTGGTCGTCATGGAACTGATGACACACGGTGACCTGAAAAGCTACCTACGTAGCCTGAGACCTGATTCTGAGGTAAGTCTTCATATTCCTGAAGAAGAATGAGCCCAATCCCCAATTGTTGTATCCCGGACGAGCCCCCAATTTCATTGCACCTCTCTTAAGGATGTTATAACAGTAAAATGGACCAAATGCTGTCATTTGATGCTACATATTACAGTTTCCCTTCATCTTCAAGGGCTGTATGAGTCTATGAAACATCACAATCATTAGCTAACAGTAGCCTGTAGCTGTGACCATTGATTTCAATGGGGTTTTTTTTTAACAGAATAACCCAGGTCGTCCACCGCCAACCCTGAAGGAGATGATCCAAATGGCAGCTGAGATAGCAGATGGCATGGCGTACCTCAACGCTAAGAAGTTCGTCCACAGAGACCTTGCTGCCAGAAACTGCATGGTGGGTGAAGATCTCACTGTGAAAATTGGAGGTAAGAAGACCAGAATCAAGCATATTTAGTGTGAAACTCAGGATTTGAAGGACGGAAAATCTTGATTTCGGTTTTTGGTTGCAGATTTCGGTATGACGCGAGACATCTACGAGACTGATTACTATCGCAAGGGCGGAAAGGGCTTATTGCCTGTCAGATGGATGGCGCCAGAGTCCCTAAAAGATGGTGTTTTTACTGCTCACTCAGACTGCTGGTGGGTATATCTCAGGGTTTCTTTGTAATTTTTTGCTAACCAGGTGTCTAGAAGAACATTCAGATCCCCTATAAGAAGCTAGTCAAGAAGTGCTTTGCTAGTCCTTTTGGGTGTCCAATCCTGTTCTTGGAGGGCCATTATCTTGCAGCGTTAAACACACGTGAACCAGCTAATCAAGGTCTTCAGGATTACTATAAACTTCCAAGCAAGTGTGTTGAAACTGGTTGACACTGGCCCTCGAAGAGAAGGATTGGACATTCTTGGCTTACAAGACAGAGGTTCCACCAAAATAAATACACAACCAGCCTTATGAGTTGGAGGTGCTGTAATAAAAAAATTCTGTTGACTCTCAGGTCTTTCGGAGTGGTGTTATGGGAGATCAGCACGCTTGCCGAGCAGCCTTACCAGGGACTGTCCAACGAGCAAGTGCTCAAGTTTGTCATGGACGGAGGCTACCTGGACAGACCGGAGAACTGTCCAGAGAGAATGTAAGTACCGATGTAGAGATAAACCTTGCTAAGTCCGTATTAGACCATCGTTTGTAGCTGGTTGACCAAGTAAGTTTGGATGGCTTAGCAAGTTAAGAAAACTGTTTATGTCCCTTTTTGGCTACCAGTATCCAAATTTAGTGAATAATTAAGGTTTTCATTTAGGTTAAAACTAGTGCTGTCAAACGATTAATCGCGATTAATCGCATCCAAAATAAAAGTTTTTGTTTACATTATTTATGTACGTGTACTGTGTATATTTATTATGTATATGTAAATATACACACATACAGTATATATTTTGAAAATATTTACGTTTATACATTTATATATTCATATTCTTATATTTTATATTATATATATATAAATATATTTAATATATAAACATAATATATTTTTCTAAAATATGTACATGCATGTGTTTGTATTTATATATACATAATATACACAGTATACACACATATATTATGTAAACAAAAACTTTTATTTTGGATGCGATTAATCGTTTGACAGCACTAGTTAAAACTTTAAAAAAAAAAGAAAAAAAAAAAGTTTTTTATGAATAAATTTAGGTAATTGAAAACATGCTATCCAGTATTTTGTGTTTTTAGATGATAAACAGAAGTAGTAAAGTTATTCAGCATTATTTTAGTTAATGATTTCTGTCTCCAAAGCAATTTCGGCCGAAAGTGAAAATGACATTCTTTTTTGCTTTTTCAACCAAATATTTCTGGTTTCTGAAATTTAGTGCATCACTCTCGAAAATGCAATGTATACAGATCTTTTCAGCAAGAAAGCATCTCGATCTTTTATTGGTTGCATAAGTAAGTTTTGCTTGTTGACGTTTCTTGTTGGCATCCAGTATCAAAAACAAATGTATATATTAATTTTTTTTTTAACTGAAAAACAGAAATTGAAGGTTTCATTTAGCCGAAAAAACAAAAGTTTCCGTAATTCAATTTGGGTAATTGATATTTGAACTCGTTATGCTGTTCAGGATTTCATTCTTCGGCATTGTTTCAGTCAACGATTTCGATCTCGAAAATGTTTTTGTTTTTTTGGTACATCCACGTCAATATTTTTCTAGAATTCTAAAATCCATAATATAGTATCTGACAATATCGAGTATGTCACTCACTTTCAAGACACCTCTGGGCTGTAAATACACCTAAATGCCACTTAAGATGCAGCTTCTTATAACAGTATCTTATTATTCGAATTGAATTTATTAATTTATTAAATGTAACAATCTGATAATAAAAAAAAAACATATTTCTGTACCCATCATGGAGACACATGGAGAATGAGGTTTAGGTGGTTTAAGATTGTCTTGTCTTCTCTCAGGCACAACCTCATGCAGATGTGTTGGCAGTACAACCCGAAGATGCGGCCCACCTTCCTCGAGATCATCGAGATGATCAAGGAGGACCTGCATCCTACTTTCCAAGAGGTCTCCTTCTTCTACAGCGAGGAGAACAAACCTCCTGAGAGCGAGGAGTTCGACATGGACTTCGAGAACATGGAGAGCATACCACTGGACCCCTCATCCTATTCCCAACGCGAGGAGAGCCTCAGTAGAGACAACGGCCCCTCGGTGGGCCTACGGGGCAATTACGAGGAGCACGTGCCCTATACGCATATGAACGGTGGAAAGAAAAACGGCCGAATTCTGTCTCTACCCAGATCTAGTCCGTCCTAACATTTGCTTCGGCTTTTTCTCTCTGTTTGTTTTTTTTTAAGAAATGTTTTTAAATGCGTTATTTTTGCAGAGGCCCTTAAAGATACAGATCTCAGGTCTTTTTTGTTGTCGTCGTCGTTGTTGTTGTTGTTTCCGTCTCACGGCTACACTAGTGTGGTTACAACGAAAACGGACGTTATTTCGCCCATCATCCGACGCACCATTCGCTTTCTGACACTTTTACACTTTTGCCAAGTTTCCAAGACAGTTTGGTTGGACGGTGGAGAAAAGCAAACTGTGAACATGACTAAATCAACCAGAAAAGCTGCTTCAGCTACGTCACCTCAAAGTCCACTTCCTTCTCCCTTGGATGCTTATTTCCTCTCTCTTTCTCTATTTTTTTTTTTTTTATTTTTTTTTAGTGGAAATCTTTTAAGATAGTGGCCTTTTATTAAGTGGCCTATAAAAAGAGAAGTGTCTATCAATGCTTGTGTTAATTTCTTTTGAACAATGACTTTACAGTGTGGAACTATGGGATGGCTTATATTCTTTAGAACAAACTTTTGTTTTGTAGAGGAATGACTTTTATTTTGTCCTGGAGAATTCCTGAATTCACATAGATGTTATTCACACGGTGTTCTGGTGAATGAGGTTTAATTTATTTGCTTTATTTTTTTTCTCTGAGCTTTTTACTCCTGTGTCCTTTTTACCGGCTGAAGGATATTTAACAGTTGGACAGTGAATTGGACAAAAGAGGTTCCTCAGACTGACCAATAGCTGCTGCTCTGATATATAGTGGGTATTTGATTTTTTATATATATATATATATATATATATATATATATATAGATTGGTATCAGTATTTAAAATACTGAGTTCAGATGTTGTGAACTTTTGTACATAATTCTAATGTCTTTTTCTAATGTCTTCATCAGCTTTGCTTATACAATATTTTTTGCAACTGTCTCTTTTTATGAGCTGTTTTTTTATGTCTAACCAAAAAAAAAAACCTCGCATTAATTAACGTGCAAGTTGACTAACAGTTATGTTCCAGCGTACAACGGGGAGCGTTTTTGGTTTGGCCTAAATTCAAATGATTTCATTTCGGAATAATTATAATAATAATAATAATGATTAAGTATTATTATTATTATTATTATTATTATTATTTAAAAACACAAATATTTAATTGCTCAATTCAAGGGAATAAACGTTCAAATTTTCTGTCATAAATTGGATTTTGTAGGATGTTCCTCAATGACATTTTTGGGATTCCAAAAGCTGTTGTAGAGAATGTTTTGGAGCGTTTTTTTTTTTTTTTTTTTTTTTTCTGTGGGATATGAGAGGTTGTTTTTGGCTCGATTTACTATTTACCTGATTTTTCAGGTGGATTTAGGATGTTATTGTGAAAGATATGCTTTACCGAGGGATTCTAGGTTTTTCGTTTTTCGACAGCAGAAATATTCGATCTGGTAATATTTAATTGGATCATTAAAACATTCCTGTAATTTATCCCCGATCAGGCTCCGGTACCTGTTAAAGTATCAAAAGTGAGTGTAGTTCTCGCACGGCTTCGCATAATAACGACGTTTACGCTCTAGTTCTGAGAAAGGGAAGTCTTGGAAGACCACAGGGAAAGTAAACTTCCTTCTCTGTCAGAATGACGCCGCTTTTTCCCAAATAATCGTTTAAAGAAAAAAGCAGACAGCTTTCGTAGGCAGATGCTCAATTCCTCAATTTTGTGCCTTCTCCAATCGCCAGAGGCAAGAGAGATGGCGCTTTTACTGGATCTTGCTTGTCATCATCAAAAATGTGCACATTTTCTGTGTGTGTGTATATTTGTGTGTGTGTATGTATATTTATTTGTGTGTAGTTTGGGAGGGAAACGATAGAACGAGGCTGAAATTCACACGTAAGCTTTAGTAAGCGTGTTTGTCATTTCATGTTTTTTTTTTTTTTTCACACCATAGCCTTTTACCATAAATGTTCTCTTTCTTGGTCCCATTGGCTTAATTTTAAATGTACATAGCAGAATCGAAGAAATCAAATTTGCTTGTAGCTTTTCTTACACTATTACAAAGAAAATCTTTTTTTTTCCTGTAGCAGTGAGCAGACTTTTTTTCCTAAATAACAAGGTTACCATATCTTTGAAAAGGCAAATATTGATATTTTATTTATTTTATGATCCTCATAATTATGTAAATCCCTGCTAGCTTTTATTACAATACTCTAAGGCGGGTAAAACTAGTCTTTTAGTTGTTTATTGTTTGTTTAAAGAGAGTAACAGCTGGCGAGGTCACGAACGCAGTTGGTTTATTAGCGCTAATATCTTTCTGTTGGTTGTTTGGACACAGTCTACCTCAGTATGTTGTTAGAAATGTTTTAGAGCCAAGTGCATCTCTCTTTAGTTGTTTGAATTTCTTTAACAGGCTTGTTTCGGGGCAGCAAAAACCATGTCCGCAATCCCAAATTTGGCCACTAGAGGTTCTCTCTCGCAATTATGATTACGGATCACTTCCCTTGTTCCCCTTTATTTGATTTTGATTTTAGAGAAAGCTTAGAACCCAAAGATTCACTTTAACGGGTGATGTCTTTCTTTCAAATCGTTTGAAATACGCAGAGCAGTTTAGTTGTGAAAAATTAGATAAAACGGAAGTTTATCCAAACGAGAAAAAGTATGAAAAAGAGTATCACTAAGGTACAACCTTAAGTGTGTGGAAAAACTTTTTTTTTTTTTTTTTTAATTTACGGTACATTGTTTGGTTCTGCTAATCTGAATGAGGTATTATAGAGTTTTATTTCTTTGTCTATTACATGAAGCATTTATTTGAATAATAAAACATTTTTCGTAAAGCCACTTGTCAATTCGCAAACATTTTAGTTTTCTGTGATTTAAGCTCAATTTAACCTTTCAAGTCACTTCCTGAGAGACTACTGAATCACAGTTTGTTGCGCAAAAATGCCCACGAAACATTTTGCGAATGTTTTTTTTTATTATTATTATTGGCTATGTAGTTACAGTGGGCATACAACCATTTGTGATTCACTAGGTGAAACAGCTCTTCTTCGCTCACTGCTTACCGAACAAACTTTCTGATGCCCCGAGTTTAGTAGTTTCACCTACAAAATCTTGTTCATTGTTTTGTTTTTTGGTTTGTTTGCACCAAATGTGATTGTCAATGTCCTTTTTTGTTCCATGTGTTTTCTACTGTGAAAATTTCTATCAATGCCATAGTTTATAGTAAACACGGACTTCACCTGCCTCTCCTTACACATGCGTTCATAAATACTCTTGCGGACAATCCTATGTGCCATAGAAACGTTTTATTTTCCTCAGGGAGATGTGAGCGTTGGGTTTTGTTTATCGGAGGAGCGTCAATTTTATCCACTGCTAGCTTAATCGTACGAGAAAAACGGATGGACGACTGCAAAAACGATGCCTTTGGATGCCAGTCGTGCATCTCTAAAGCATTTCGCATCTTTCGTTGCCTCTCCAATGTGTTTCGGGGAATAAATTGAGTGCCCCCTGGTGGATCCGTAGTGCCTTGCACAAACCTAAGTATCCTCCAAGCCAAACCTGGCCAACAAACTCCCTGGACCGGATTGTTTTTCACCCAACATCCTCAAAATACTGGAGCCTGTTGTACAGATTTCTCGACAGGTTAGCACATCTTTGGCTCAATGCTTGGCTCGGTTTTACTGTATTGGTATATGTGAATGATATTCTTTTATTTTTATTTTTAATTAAGCTGAACTTGTCTCTTCTTGGATATGCTAAGGCTTGCTTTGTGCGCTTGACAAACCGCCCAACGTCGTACGATTGATTCACTGTTACCCAAACAACAACTTTGGCAGCTCCCAGTGTAAAAGTCTAAATTGAGAGAATATAATTTTGATAAATGACCTTAAATAACCTAGTAACAAAAACCCAAATGCGGTTTTCTACAGCAAGCTAGAAAAGCAGAACAGGTCGAGCGCAAGGCATTGTATGTATTTTATTGTTTTTAAAAGGAAAAAGTATTACACTTAGAGATATTAATTTCTATTTTTTTAGTCAAAATAGAGAGGGCAAATTCAACTACTTTTTTTGACTGTAAACTTTTACTATTCATGTACATTACGGAATTAACTATCAATGTATATAGATTTCTTTTCGATAAAAGTGTGATGTCTTTTGTTCATGGCATTACACTGTGATTCAGAGACATAAATGACATCGATTTTACTCTCCAAACTGACGAACCGTTCGGAGGTTTGGCCTACAATGATGTTCTTTGTATGACGTTGCATTGTTTTTTTGTTTTTTGTTTTCTTTTTTTGTTTTTTTTTTCTCATGTACAACTACTTGTTTGCCATCCGAGAAATGATTGCATATCCTTTGTCAGCATTTTGTATTTGTAAATTGTTACCCTTTTCTTTGTACGATACGGACAATTCCTCTACGTTCATAAAGGTGACCGTTTTGAATAAACAATTGTTTTTCAATGTGAAAAACTGGAAAAGACCACTGCAGACTTTATTATAAGCTACAATCACGCAAAAATAAAGGTATAGTTGACATCTGAAATGATTGAGAACTTACACAAACAGGTTACTATGGAAGCTTGTTTACACAACGAGATTAAAAAAAAATTGTTTTTTTTCTCCTCACATTTCTGAGATTCTCAGATATAAACTCAATTCTGAGAAAAACAAATCGTAATTGTAAGGTGTATATATATATATGGGGAATAGGAATTGAGAAGTACATTTTTGAGATGTAAACTCGCAATTCTGAGGAAAATTGTGGAATTCCACAATGTGTGGAAAAAAAAACATTTGTAGCATTTTAAACTCAAAATTCAGAATTGAGATAAGTCAGAATTACGAAATACAAACTCGACAAATTACGAGATATAAATAAGATATAAAATCAAAAGAATTGTGAGGCGTAAACTTAGAATTCAGAGAGAAAAGTAAAAATTGTGAGAGATAAATCGGAATTTCTAGAAAAAAGTCAGAATTCTGATTTTATATCTCGTAGTTCTGAATTTTTTCCTTAGAATTGAGAATTTATATCTTGCAATGTGAGTTGATATCTAAGTTGATTAAAGTTTTTGTTTTTTTAAGTGGAAACGAGCTTCCATAGGTTACAGAGAACAACTTTGATTTAAAAAAAAAAAAAAAAAAAGCATCATGTCAGCCCCAGATACAGCATCAATTTAAGTTGTTTTTTTAAATATTGAATGTGTTAAATGTTTATTTCTTATGTAAATGACATCTTTTGGGGTCTTATATATGATGGACATGTTTCAGGTTGTCCGGCCTGTTTCAACATTAAATAATCAGCGCCCTTGTGTATTTTTTTTTTTTTTTTTTTTTCAACTGTTGTCCTGTACAATTTTCTGTTTAGTTGAACATTTGATCATTTTGTTTATTTCGTTTATCCCTGCTGTTTTGTTTTGTTTGTTTTCAGGTTTGCTTTTCCTCTGTGCACATAGACGATCCCCACGGCTGTTTTTCTGTCCCATCATTCACCTTTATTGTAGAAAATGTTAATCACCAACACACACTTTCCCATCAAAACTTTCCCCTCGCTGGTTGAATTTGTGCCATTTACTTTGCGTATGGAAACCACCGTCACTTATTTAAACAAACCAACAAATCCATCAGACCAGGATCAAACTGTGCCATGATTAACTAGTACGAATAGACAGTTTTAGTTTTCCAAGGAAAGCCAAGCAGTGACATGTACAGTAAATGTTGGAATGAAAATGAATCTTGCTGTGTGTAAATTATTCAACAATTAACTGTTTATATGAAATTTATGAATTAAAAATTATTGGGGAAAAAAATTACTTGCCCTTGTGTCTGTTCCCAAGATAATAAATGTTTTTATTTGTACATGTTGAAGAGAGAGAAAGGCAACAGTCCTTAAATGGAAAAGAACAACTAATATCAAAAATTGACGTTTAATTTTCCAAAGAAAACAGAAATTCGTGAAAAGACATACGGGTGAGGAAATGATTTAAAAGTCATTTATTTAAAGTTTTTAGCTGTTATTTAAAAACATTGTAAAGTTATTAGAAAAGTTTTATTTTCTTGCACCACAGATCGAGAAATACTTTTGTCAATTTTAGACGAAATTTAGACAATGTGAATATTTCAAACAAAAAGCACTTTTCTTCTTAAAACCTTTTGGAAAGTTCTGACATGCCTTTTATGAATAGATTTTCTTACTGTATACTCTATACTTACATCTGAAACTATGAAAATCTGTTGTAAAAATGACAAATTAAGAGTGTTCCAAGACAGCGCATCAGTAAATAGCTTGAGATGTGATGAAGAAAAATCAAAATAAATCGAATTTGTGGACAATATTTTGATAGTGTCGTTTCCAATCAAACTGTAATTTTGTTGAATTAACACAGAAAACTGAAAAGATTCTTTAATTGTTTGCATTTGGGATACAAGGCTATAAAATTAGCATTAGAAAGACAAATAAATTGGCCTTTTTGTTTTTGCAATCATAAAATGCCATTTCCATCATCATTTCCATATCAGAAGATACGATCTGAAATGTGGTAAAAATGACACTGGCGGAAATGTTGATGATTTTCAGAAAAATCACAGAATTTTCCTGTTTATCATGTATTAAACAGTAACGCTTTTGTTAAAGAAATATCAATGTATTTGCTCCAGTATTTATTAACCGTTGTTAATGTAGGCTAATAAAAAGTTTTTAAAAAATCATTTCCAGTTCATGTCAGCTCAGATCTATTAACTTTTGATTTTAATAACGTATTAGTAAATGTTATAAGTAATATTTATTCTCTGTTTGTCTCTCACAGTATCAAAAACAAAGAAACACCCATACTGTGGTACTGAATGGTTGCCTTATTTATATACCATGGTATTTACATGTATTTACATGTCTTTTAAAACCATAAAAAGACACTCAATTCTGTAGAGACTCAATTTCTCTACATTGGGTTGTCATAAGAGAAATAGTACAGTTAGATAGCAGGAAATGGCACATTTTATCTCTAGTAGTCAGTAAAGTGTGAACAGCAGAGCAAAGCAAAACAAGCTCTTCGAAGGGGTTCGTTCACCACGTTAACCACCAGCATTTCTGCTCATCTCCTCCAAACCTCTGCACAAGTGCACTCATTAGTGTGGGAACTATGCACAAAAAGTCTGTTTTTTTCTACAGTTTGAATTAAAACGTCCACCATCGACACGTTTTGATCGTACCACCTCTGAAAGAAGGGCCTTGTATGTGTGTTTGTTCATGTAAAGGCCATGTGTCTGCAGTGAGTGTCAGTCAGAAGAGGAAGTCGTAGCAGTGTTGTGTGTTTTAGGCTGTGGTTAACGCAGCACTCTGCTCTTTTCAGACGCTTCAGCTGCCAGAAAGTCGTGTGTTAGATTCAGAGGCGGGCGTTTTTGCTAGTTGTGGATTGTTGTTTGTACTTCTGGATTGGGGTGAGTACGTAAAACAGTTTGTTTTAGTTAATACACATTAAAAATGCAAATTTTGGATGATTTGAACTGATTCTGTGCCATTGTTCTGGTAAGGCATTATCTTAAGCAGCTCCAGATAAGCTATCATGCAACCTTTAATGTGTTTAATCTTGAGTTTTGAATGAAGGTTGGATATTTCGGGCTATAAGAACCCAACTTGAGCTCTACTTGATGGATTTCACTGGTGCTTTCAGCCATTATTGCTTCACCAGTATCATTTAAGGAACTGCCTAAGCAGAAATGCAGTTCATGGTGGTGCAACTCAATGACTAAGTGTACAAAATCATACTTGGTGTTGGTTGTGTCTTCTTTTTCTTAAACCTGTTGTTTTTCAAGAGCAACCGTTATGACGCTTGTTTGTAGTCTTCACAGATGGTGTTTTCCACTTTCACTATTATACACCAGATCACGCACACCGTTATACATTTCGTTGTAGTTCATCTTGCAAAACATACCATGTTTTTTGGGGCATGTGATGGTATAATACAGGTTATTGAAGGGAGGAGTCTAAAAATAACTGGCCTTGATGATGTCAGCAAAAAAGAAAAGTCATTTTAGGGGCGGAGCAAGTTGTTACTTTTTGATAAAAGGTTATTAAAAGGGAGGGGTCTATAAATAAGTGGCCTTGATGTCAGCAGAAAAAAAAGTAGTTAAAGGTGCGGAGCCTGTTTTTTATGTTTTGATTAAAAGGTTATCGAAGGGGAGGAGTCTAAAAAGAAGTCGCCTTGATGATGTCATCAGAAAAGGAAAGTCGTTTCAAGGGCAGAGCAAGTTGAACATTTCGATAAAAGGTTATTGAAGGGGAGGAGTCTAAAAAGAAGTAGCTTTGAGGATGTCGGTGGAAAAGGAACGTCGTTTGAGGGGTGGAGCAAGTTGTTACTTTTTAATAAAAGGTTATTAAAGGGGAGGAGTCTAAAAATAAGTGGCTTTGATGTCAGCAGAAAAAGAAAGTCATTTGAGGGGTGGAGCATGTTACACTGATAAAAGGTTATTGAAGGGGAGGAGTCTAAAAAGAAGAGGTCTAGATGATGTCATCAGAAAAGGAAAGTCGTTTCAGGGGCGGAGCAAATTTGTTACATTTTGATAAAAGGTTATTGAAGGGGAGGAGTCTAAAAAAGAAGAGGTCTTGATGATGTCGTCAGAAAAGGAAAGTCGTTTCAGGGGCGGAGCAAGTTTGTTACATTTTGATAAAAGCTTTTTGAAGGGGACGAGTCTAAAAAGAAGAGGCCTTGATGATGTCATCAGAAAAGAAACTTTGTTTGAGAGGCAGAGCAAGTTGAACATTACGATAAAAGGTTATTGAAGGGGAGGAGTCTAAAAAGAAGTAGCTTTGAGGATGTCGGTGGAAAAGGAACGTCGTTTGAGGGGCGGAGCAAGTTTGTTACACTTTGATAAAAGCTTTTTGAAGGGGAGGAGTCTAAAAAAGAAGAGGCCTTGATGTCATCAGAAAAGGAAAGTCGTTTCAGGGGCGGAGCAAGTTTTTACATTTTGATAAAAAGTTACTGAAGGGGACGAGTCTAAAAATAAATCTGATGGTCTGATGATGTCAGCAGAAAAAGGAAGTCGTTTCGGGGCGGAGCAAGTTTGTTACATTTTGATAAAAGGTTATTGAAGGGGAGGAGTCTAAAAAGAAGCAGCTTTGAGGATGTCGGTGGAAAAGGAACGTCGTTTGAGGGGCGGAGCAAGTTGTTACTTTTTAATAAAAGGTTATTAAAGGGGAGGAGTCTAAAAATAAGTGGCTTTGATGTCAGCAGAAAAAGAAAGTCATTTGAGGGGTGGAGCATGTTACATTTTGATAAAAGGTTACTGAAGGGGAGGAGTCTAAAAAGAAGAGGCCTTGATGATGTCATCAGAAAAGGAAAGTCATTTCAGGGGCGGAGCAAGTTTGTTACATTTTGATAAAAGGTTACTGAAGGGGAGGAGTCTAAAAAGAAGTAGCTTTGAGGATGTCGGTGGAAAAGGAATGTCGTTTGAGGGGCGGAGCAAGTTGTTACTTTTTAATAAAAGGTTATTAAAGGGGAGGAGTCTAAAAACAAGTGGCTTTGATGTCAGCAGAAAAAGAAAGTCATTTGAGGGGTGGAGCATGTTACATTTTAATAAAAGGTTATTGAAGGGGAGGAGTCTAAAAAGAAGAGGCCTTGATGATGTCATCAGAAAAGGAAAGTCGTTTCGGGGCGGAGCAAGTTTGTTACATTTTGATAAAAGCTTTTTGAAGGGGAGGAGTCTAAAAAGAAGAGGCCTTGATGATGTCATCAGAAAAGGAAAGTTGTTTCAGGGGCGGAGCAAGTTTGTTACACTTTGATAAAAGCTTTTTGAAGGGGAGGAGTCTAAAAAAGAAGAGGCCTTGATGATGTCATCAGAAAAGGAAAGTCGTTTCAGGGGCGGAGCAAGTTTTTACATTTTGATAAAAAGTTACTGAAGGGGAGGAGTCTAAAAATAAATCTGATGGTCTGATGATGTCAGCAGAAAAAGGAAGTCGGTTGTGGGGCAAAGCAAACTGTATTGAAAGTTTCCAAATAAAGTGAAATAAGTGTGACTTAAGTGTCCAAATAATTTGTGAAGGGACAATACGGTGAAATTTACCACCTGATTCTGTTACTGTACCATTTTTTGTAGGGGTAGTATTAAACAATTCCCTCCCATTCAGATCCAGCGGTGCTTCCTTTTTCTATTTTAACTCTCTCTCTCTCTCTCTCTCTCTCTCTCTCTCTCTCTCTCACACACACACACACACACACACACACTCTCTCTCTCACTGGGAGCCCCCACCGCTTTGCCTCTTGACTTTGAATCATATGTTAGATAATCCCCGGCGGTTCACTCCTCTGATCCGGCTGTGGGACTCTAGTTTCCTGATATCTTGTTCACTAACTCCTCTGGGAGAAACTCACACCGTCCACATGGCAGATCCACCTCTCCACAACTCCTGGCCCTCGTTCTCATGGATGAAACGATGGTCCTTCAAAAGAGGTAGAGGGGTATGATTGCGTCTTTCTGGAACTCAAGCATCTTTCCTTTTTTACAGTTTTCTGTGCAAATCTAACCTAATATATATATTAAATAAACGGCAGTAACATAATGTTTTGGTACTTTTTTATTTTATATATAAATGTACTTATACATATATTATGATAAACATTTATTATATACTTTTGTCAGTAGAATGTGTGTTTCTAGAATTGTGTTTTTTCCCACTTTTCCATCTTAAACTATAAATAACTGAAGAGGTGTTTTGTTTGCTTGTGGTTGAGAGTGTCACTGATGTTATTGTACATGCAGTTGCGGTCTGTCAGACCACCGGTGTTCAAGAGATCCGGTCACATTGCTGACAGAATGAGCTTTTGCATGCAGTTTTCATGACCAGACTGTATCTGTTAGCACATACAAAACCACATTTTCACACTTAACAATTCTGTGTGATTATGTAATTACTGTTTTTTGAGATAAAAGACAGAATAACTGGAAACCACCAGACTCCAAACAGGAATTTTGGATATGTATTTAAATACTGAACCCAGGTGGTTAGCGTGTTATACTCCGAAACATGGTGCTCAAACAAGTGATGTAAGTTTGATTCTGATGTGCAATTTCCTGATCCTGTGTCATTTCCTCTCTTTGCTCTTCTATTCTTTAAAGAAAAAAAACGTGTGCTTTTAGTATTTAGCCATTAGCACATTTGCTCTAAAACATTGAGCTTCTGACATTTCCTGATCCTATTCCCCATCTTTCTCTCATTAATGTAGTTGTATGTCTATTATAAATAACAGATATATTATAGATAGATAGATAGATAGATAGATAGATGGATGGATAGATGGATTGACTGATTGATCACAGCAGAAGTCACAATTTATGTACTTGAGTTGTTTTTAAAAGCATCTGTTAATGATGCTCCAAATATTGCGTGCATTTTCAGAGATTATCTTCTCTGATGGAGCTCTGAATTGCTTTACAGCTTTGGGGTTGCCCCTGTAATCCTCTTGGAAAAGCTCAAGTCTCACATAACATAATTCTGCAAATTGCAATTGGCAAATCTTTAACTTCCTCCAGGGATTCGGCTACTCAAGTGCATGGCACGGTTTAGGCTATTTCGAGCCTGTTTCCTTTTACTTAGACCAAAATAAAACTTTGCATCTTAATAGTGTGTGTGTGCCGACTTCAGAGTGTGTGAAAAAACAGATGTTTTCTGCGGTAGATCTACAGTAACCCTTGTAAAAGCTCAGAGGCCCCTTTGTTTAAGTATATATGTTGGAGCATATGGTAAGAAGCAGCAGCCATAAAAGGATATTTGAACATGACAAGCATCATGGCGCTCTTATAGTTTACATATCACTTGTCTAATTCGGATACAAACAACCTCACTGCTCTCAGACTCTGTCATTTGTCTAGGGCCGAGATGATTTACGCCAAAAAGTACTGTACAATTCATTCGTCCATTGTTTAAGGACAGGCAGTCGGTGAAGGAGAATGGTTCTGGATTGGACTCTGGTGTCTGGGTTTTGTCATAGTTTATATCATTATTGTCATAATCACCTAGTCACTCAGGTACTCTGAGTTTTGGAAAGGTCATTTAAGCAATGCTCCAATACTGGTGGGCTTTAATTTAACTCCAAAGGACGGTTCTTGAGAGTTGATGGCAAATTTTGCAAATCTCAAAAGATGGAAAACATAGAGTCTACATTTTTAAAAATACAGGTTCTGAAATGATTCTTTTGGGGTTCTACAGTTGGTTATATGGTTCTTTTGGAGATGAAAAGTTTATTTTCAGGTTCATATGTTCTTCAGGTCAGCAAATTGGTTCCAGGTAGAGGAAAGGTCAAGCATTTCTTGGTTCTTTTGAAGCGTAAGTACTTAGTTGGCTTTCTGAAGAACCTTGGGTTCTCCTATAGCACCAGGCTGGAGGCCATTATATACCCCCTATCAAACACAACCCAGAGTTTTGCTTCTGTAAACTAGTGCTTCAATTTTACATCAGAGTAAGATCTTCTGTTTACAGGGAAACGTTTCCTGCTTTAACTGACTCCAGCTGTGTGTTGATGTAATATGCTGAAGTTAATGGAAGTCACTGATAAGTTCTGGCAGTAGCTATTTAGAGTATTTTATTTAGGGTACATCATCATACTGGCTCTTCAGACCCATATCTCTATTATTGCTATGTCACAGGAATAAAATCAATAGATATGATGTAATTAGATATCCAGAATATCACACCACTCTTAATTTGTTTTGTCTGGTCCACAGCAACAATATGTTTGATAAGGCACCTGACCAAAAGCAACACTGCAAGTCTCTGCAAGACCTATCGCTAAGCCCCTTCCCTCGAACGCAGACTAGCCAATGGCAGTCGAGTATCAGTTGCACGGGGAGCAGAACTCAGACATCTTTAGGTTTCAGCGCCATAGAGAAACATTGTAAGATCTGAAGCTTGCATCAGTTTAATGGTGATTATGCTACAAAAAATGGAAAAACGATGTGCCTGGGGTACATGTAACACTGATTCCAGGTATCCTGAGAGGATAAGCAATATAATTTATTACATTTCCTGAATCCAAACAAAACAGAGCAAAATGTCCCTAAGCATTCAACCCCAATCCAAATGAAGACAAAAACGTTCATTTTCTGGTTGTCATACACTCATTAAGTTACAATTTTCATCTGCTCAAGCAGAACGTTAATGTTATCTTGTGCTTCAGCAAGGTATCTCTGGCTAAAACTAGCTAACGTTAAAGTTAATGAGTCCATGCTAACGTACGAACCTAAACAGCGGACTGTTCTCGCGTCTTGTACAGTGTAGGTCAAAAACACATAAACGAAGGTCTACATTTCAGTGCCTCTCCATATTAAACTGGTTAAATGT
>JAFVLL020039654.1:0-19418 GCA_021397915.2 Tor tambroides | reverse complement strand
GGACGTAACTCGGACTCTTTTCTAACCGGCATGCATCTCACGGTGGTTACCGGTGATCGGTTCTGCGCAGATTTTGCTCATCTCAAACAAGCCTAGTGTGGGTTTAGTGGGCACTGCGCTTTGGCATTTTTAAGTCCTGGGACAGTCTTGTGCACTTTACTTCCTGTCGCGCGCTCGAGCTCTCTAGTGGCCAACAGTAGCCCCTCACTGAAGAACAAAGATCCGGGGGCGGGGGGGGTTGATCCACATCTAGGGGGTGGAGATGGTAGGTTTAGGGGTGGGGATGGGTAGGTTTATAGGGATCAGGGGGTGGAGACGGGTAGGTTTAGGTATATGTGAGGTGAGAGGAGTTGGATCTAGATCCAACCACATCCCCTGGATCTTGTGTTCTGCAGTGAGGACCATCTCGTGGCCAAGGTAAAGTGGACATGGGGGCAAAGTCCAAACAAGTGTACTGCGCACGGCAATCCGCGCATAAGTATGCCGTGCGCGAGACGGAACAGAACGCGAAAAGTGAAGTAGCCTACCCTGGCCTTAAAACCCTTGTAGTTCTCATACATTCATTTATAAAGTGCAAAGTAATGTTAAAAACCTACAATTTCCTCTAAGAAAAACACAAAGATCGTGCCCTAATGAGCACATAGTATTTACACAGGCCTAATAAGGCGAGTAAAGATATTTGTTTTATCTTTATGGACCAGAAAAGCATGTCAAAATAACTCAGGAGCAAAGGTCAGTCCAGAGGTACTTAGCAGGTCGGGCTTTCTCCAATAAACCTGAGCTTGGAAAAAGCAGATGCGGCAACTCGACAGGTCTCTCTGGCCATCAGGTATGTTTGAATCAGTTTGTTGCTTTTAAAGAACATAAAGCCACCAGATCATCATTTCTGGGATAAAAACACATGGATTAGATCAAGTTTAATCTGGCTCCACTCGACTTTGATTTGGATCCGTAGCTGCAGTAGCCTATGTAATGAGATGACACGCTATTTTGCTAACAACTCCTTGCTTTAACACCGACTATATTTACATAATAGCGGCGTTGAGGCAGCGATTGTTTTTATAAAACGGCTAGAAATCAATACTATTCTGTGGTTAATTTATTATACTACCATTAAACAGCAATTTATTAAACAAATTATTTCTGAATCATTTTTCTGCTAGACAATCCCTGAACATACAACAGAGCGGGTCGCAGCGTTTAACGTCTGCTTCTGATTGGTTAATCGCGACGTTCGTTGGTCTGATATATCTAAATAACTTTGCCATTATCAACACTGCAAACCTGACTGCTCATTCTGTATTTTACTCAAATGTGGCTTACACATTTTGCAAAATATACATAAACACCTACTTAACGAGTGGTTAGCTACTTTTTTGTGATCATTTTTTGTGGCAAATGTGTCCCAACTTAACTGAATTCGCCAAAAGTAGCTCACAATTTAAGATAGTTTGTAAGTTCTATTAAAAACTAATTATTGTTTATTAAACAAGCTGTAACCAACTAAAACTAAAACGTTTGACTCAGGAATATGAGATAAAGACATGCATGGACCTGCTCATTTAAAACGACAAATTAGCCTATATTATAAAACAAGTCTGTAGAGCTCATCTACGTAAATGAGTGACAACCACATTCCACAAGTGAATTCATGTCACACATCTTGAATTCAGAAGTGACACCTGTGTTTTGTACAAATGCAAGAATGTTGATTTAAGGGTTCAGCTGGCCTAGGGGAATACTGATGATGATTACCACTGTTTTATGCCTTGTTGGGCTTTAACATTCTACCTACCCAGAACTTCATACTTTTTTTTTTCTGCAGGAGAGTAGAGGAGCAAAGATGTGGCTGTTGATGCGTTATAGGGGTTCCTATATGACAGCTGTCATATGTGTGATTATATTCTGCATGCTCCTGGTGTTCCAAACCCCTGTGGACGAGGTCTCCGAAGGCATGTGTGCGTGTAAAGACTGCGTCAGGCAGCAGACCCACAGTTTTTGGTTCAGTGAACTCTATGATCTCTCTATTCAACCACTGCTTACCCAGGAAAATTACGTCCTCAGTGAAGATATCAACAAGTATTGGAAGGTATTGATCTGTAAAATGACTGATTCTTTTCCAGAAACCATTGAGATGCTATGTAGATAGCATTTTAAGACATCACAGGTGTGCTCCTTATACCTTTTTGCTGACACTGGATGTATTCTTCATGAAGAATGCAATCCTAGAATGCGTTATGATGAGCTCAGTGAAAGAAATCCATTCAAGATGGTTTTAATAGCTGATGTATTGACTTTTTAATAGCCGATCATTTTTACCCAGCATATGTGTGTGCTATGCATTATTTTTGAAAATCATGTCATTAGCTTGCCAACATGTTTACAGATGATTCTATTGAAATCAATTTCTAAATTGATTTTCCTGTGCAGTTCAGCTCAGTGGATTTTGGAACAGAATTTAAATGCAAGAATATCATTGAACCTGTGAACCTCAAAATACCAAAACCTCTTCAATGGAGTCTCTTTTACGTGACATTCCAGGGTCTTCAGAATAATAAGGATGAAGACAACTACACAGCAGTGGTGGAGAAGTTGTTTTCTCTATTTCCAGATCAAATTCAATACTCAGATGCTAGTCCAAAGCGCTGCAGGACTTGTGCTGTGATCGGAAACTCTGGGAACCTTAAAGGATCCCGTTATGGACATCTCATAGATCTTCATGACTTTGTCATTAGGTAACGAATGAGATATAAAAAAAATTATCAGATTTTTTATGAAAATCCTTGCCTCTTGATTTCCAAGATATGATAGCATTTGATCAAGTGTCACTTAGAAGACTGGTTTAGTCAAAGGCTTACAGATGTTGCAGTCTGCCATCATTCTTTGGCCAGCAAAGTTTCTCTTGATATGCTAAAAAAGCACCATTAACATTTGGTTGAAAGTATAGAAATTTTATGTTCAGCATATATGTATATTCTGATCTTCCGCATGTTTCTTGACCCAGTCATGCTTTGTTAAGCTAGGATAAATATGGGCCCAACAAAAGGTTATGAGAACGATGTGGGTTCTAAGACCACTCACCGGTTTATCTATCCTGAGAGTGCTACAGATGTGGACAACTCCACCTACCTGGTGCTTTCCCCATTCAAGATTCTGGATATGGAGTGGCTCATCAGTGCCTTTACCACTAAGAACATCACACGGTGAGAATGGCCGATTGAGCACCGTTTCTCAATCTCAAATGATTGATCTACACTCTTAAAAATAGAGGTTCTTTATTGGCATTGTTGTAACCTGTACATGGAACCTTTCCATTTCAAGAGTTGTTCACTGAAAGTTTTTGGGAACCCAAAATCCCCTTTTGGAACCTTTATTTTTAATTTGTAGTTGAGTTCCACTTGTGTTGATACCCCAAAGATGAAGTACAACCGTGTTGATCCTGGAACAACATTCCTGTCAACCAGTAATATTTAAGGTTTGGTTTGGGACTCAACTGACATTTAAAAAATCTTATGTTTCCCAGTTCGCTTTTAGCAGTAGTTAAAAATAGTGTGTAACCTATGCACCACTAGCAGCACTAAAAGATACTGATTTATTAGAATGAACCAGCTGGACTGGACAAAGCAACAATGGCTCAACCAATGAAGTGCATTTGGGGAGGGATTAACTGTTAACTGTGATAAATGAAGTCTACAATTCATCTCTAGCATTCCCATTCATCTCTATGGCATTGAAGAAACCCCGGAATGCTAATGGAAGGTTTTCTCCAGGTATAATAGATCTCCTTGATCTGAAAAATGCCAGGTTTTGGACTTTGTTTGAAAACTACTTTTATTACTTACTATTGCTTTTGCTATTGTTATGCTGCTATTGGTGTAGAAATGAAACATTTACGGTTAGGGTTTGGGATAAGGTTAAAACTGTTTATTTTGATATTTTTTCCAGGACCACAAAAGATGACCAACATATTATTCCCTTTGAGGGGATCGTATTTTAATCGTGGAGGCTTATTTTGCTCTTTTCTTGTCTTTAACAGTACTTACAAAAAAGTAAGGCCGAGTGTAAAGGCCAACAGACATAAGGTGAGTGAAAATTTGACATTTTTCACCATGAGCACATAAAGGTTTCAGATTACAGCTTCATTCATGTGACACATCTATTGTGCATGTAAAAACATGCCAAACCCATGTCCTCGTCAGTTGAAAAGTTCCCGGTAGAAACTGAACTGTGTCATTTTGTCATGTAGATATAAAGGAGGCCATGCAAGGAAGTCTTGCACAACACACACCTGAGGCTTGTTAAAGAATTTTTGGAATTTGGGGAAGTTGAGCTGAACTATTTCACATTTATGCAAAACATTGTTTTAGACAGAACCAATGTTGTGCTTTATGAGAACTATTGATCATTCATTTCAGGTCATTCCACAAAACAGGTGCCAGTATCCTATACTGTACTACAGTTTTAGGGTTTTTACATTGTTAAAAACTACTTTAAGCAAATGCATTTTTAAAACTATATTCATCATAGAATAAAATTAGTTTTTTTTATCTTTTATTATAAGCACAAGGATTGTAAAGTCAACTTGTTTACACCATAAAATAGTGAACCCTGTTAATAAATAGATATATTAGATCAATTCTAATTAGGTTTTAATTGTGACTTTAAATATTAGGTTTTATCACATTCGGGACAAAAAAAATACCTCTGTCTTACTGAGTGCAATGGGTTATCATAAAACCAAGAATAGTTACAGTTTGTTATGGTTGATTCATATACAAATAATTCTCATTCAGTGAAAAAAAAAAAAAAAAACTCACTTTCGGTCTTTGTTTAAAATGGAGCTTGAAAATGAACTTTCACCTGACAAACAGGTAAAGATTTAGCACAGTAAAAATCAGGAAAAAAAAATTGATAAGTGTCCCACTGAACAGTGTATCTAAACATTCATCTGTCAGTCTGGTGGGAGTGATTTGTGTGTTGTCTGCAGCTCAAAAACTTGCTTGTTTGTGCCACAAGTCACATTAATCCCCTGTTTTTTATGGCAGAAAATTCTGAGCTGTGTTTAAATTAACATTCTACAACATTAACCTCTTAAGACCCTGCGGCCTCATGTGAGGACATTATATTTGAGTGAATTTCTCTGAGACTGTACATGCCACAGTTTTAAGTCTGGATGTCCTGTACAGAGCACATTCAGGGCTTTTCAGAGATACCAAATGATTGGATGTTTCACCATGACCACTCCTTCTCCTTGGTCTTCAAAAATGGCTGAAATTAATTTAGTGACACTCTTATGGAAATATGATTATTTTGTAATTATTTAAATGTCTAATTTTTAAATTGTTTCATAAATCAACATCTCAGGAAAATGTTATGGGGTTTCACATCAAAATATGACTTTCTGTTATGAAACAGGACGTTGATTTCATACATGTCCTCATGAGGACACCGGGACTAAAAGCATGCTTATTGCGCATTTTGGGAGATATGACATAAATTAATAGGGAAAGAAATTATATTTCAATATTCTATGAAATATTAGGCCTATGTATTATTATGAAAATCTTGTCAATTATTACTCCCATTATTAGCCTACACTTTTTTTTTTTCATTACATGTTGCCCCAAAAACACATTAATATGCAAATTAGATTTAGTTTATAGATACATTGTATATAATGAGAACCCGTTTATTGCCATTTTACACACATTTTGCATAAATAAAAAAGGTATATCAAATCATTCTGTTGTAACATAGTTGAGAATCATCTTTATACAAAGTTTGGTAAAAAAAAAAAAAAAAATTATCTCAAACTAAAAATGTACTGGTGATTTAAAAAAATCAATTGTTTTTGCCCATGCATGTTCATTCATGTCTTTTTAGTTTTTCAAAGAAATTGAGTCCTGATGTCCTCAACTGAGGACATAGCATAACTTAAGAATGAAATATCATTTTTTTTTTTTTTTTTTTTTTTTTTTTTTTTACATTATTCTAAATGCTCTAAACAATTTAACGAAATGAAAAAAAACTATTTTTTTCCTAAAACTTTTTTCTCGGGTCTTAAGAGGTTAAGATTGCACAGCCATCACACTCACGGCTTTTGCTGCATCTCATGCATGACATGGCATTCTAAAAATGCGGCAAGGTAAAATAAGTTCAGCTTCTACTGCCAATGTCTCTTGTTCAAAGCAAAACTGCATATTGTGTAAACGGCCCTTCAGAATCATTTTTTTAAACTGTTGTTTTATTTTTATTTTCTACCAAAAAATTCAAATTCTGTCATTTACTCACCCTCAAGTTGTTTCAAACCTTTGATTTTTTTTTTTTAAACAAAAGGTTTCTTGTCCCTATTAACTTTCATAGCATTTTCCCCCATACTATTGAAGTCGGTAGAGACCAGCTATTGTTTGGTTACTCAGTAACTGTTTTATGTTAAACAGAAGAAAGAAAGTCATACAGGCTTGGAACAACTTGAGGGTGATTAAATGATGACAGAATTTAAGTTTTTTAAGAATATGGTGTGTTCCCAAAATCATTTCTTAAGAAAGTTTTTTTTTTTTTTTTAAGATTGTTCTGAAGTTCTAAAATGTAAAAAGGATTATATTAAAAATCCTCATAAATAATAAGTTTGGAGAGTATTAAATCTCCAAAGGTAAGACGTTTAAATGAATTTATATGTTTCAAATATTAAACATTAAAAATGTTTGTAATTTTAAAAGATTGTAGAAATCCTATAGTATTGGTGAAATCACTGTAATTATATAAAAAAAGAACTATAATTACATATAAAAATGGCTGAAATGACAGTGTTATGATCCAAAAACATCCTATAGTCGTTGTACATAATTTTTAATTATTTGTGTCATTCTTGTAGGTGATGATTCTACATCCAGCTTTCATTAAGTATGTCCATGAGATTTGGTTGCTGAAACGTGGCAAATACCCATCCACTGGTTTCCTTGCTATTATATTTGCCCTGCATGTCTGTGATCGGGTAAATCTTGTTCCCTTCCATTCTCATTTTTGTTTAGATATTATTGTATAGACGTTTTTGCATTCTCTTCGGTCCAGGTTTCTACGTTTGGGTTTGGTGCAGACCAATATGGAAACTGGTACCACTACTTCGAGAAAACCTCAAATAAGGTTCGTACCGGCGCTCACAGTGGCAGCTTTGAATTCGACACCATGATGCAGCTGTTCCTGGAAAACAAAATTCATGTGTTCAGAGGGAGATAATGAGGTTTGACGTGAAAGGCTCATTATGAAAGCACTAACCTCACTCTTATACCTACTACAAGTGCTGCTGCTGGGTAACTATTGAATGTTTGGTCACAAATACTGTCCTTTTGCACTTTTGCTTTGTATTTGTATTAAAATTGTGTTTGTTTGTTTTTCATGAAAAAAAAAACATTCCATCATCTTACTCGGACAATGCATTTGCTTCCTTTTTTTGACTGCGTGTCTGTGAATACATTTAAAGGGACAGTTCTCCAAAAACTTAAAATCTGTCATCATTTACTCAACCCAACCATCTTGTTTCAAACTTGTAAGAATTTCTTTCTTCTGTTGAACACAAAAGAAGGTATTTTGAAGAGTGTTGGTAACCAAATAGTTTCTTTTCTTTTTTTTCCTACTATAGAAGTCAATGGCTACCATAAACTGTTTGTTAGGGGAAAAAATACTAGGGTAAGTCAGTGGGGACCAGAAACTATATGGTTACCAACATTCTTCAAAATAGTGTTTTCTATGTTCAACAGAAGTAAGAAATTCATACAAGTTTGGAACAGCTTGAAGGTGAGAAAATGATAGAATTTTTATTTTTGGGTCAACTATCACTTTAATTGTATCTTGCTGCCTCAAGAACAAAACTGTTGTTGTGTTGTGCATAGACGTGTATTTAAAAGTGCAGAAAAGGAATGAAAATGTGAAAATGAAATATGATGCAAAGTAATATTTGAAAAAACTGGCAAAAGGAAATAAATTCATGTAGCATGCAGGCTCAAAGCTATTTCAACAAAACACCCTGAAGCTACTTTTCGGTTGCAACCACTGAAACTGCAGTGATATGCTCAATATGCAAATATGAATCAGCACTGATTTAGAAGAATTTGTATGTTTGCTTTGGTTCATTATTACCTGTTGAACAATGTATTCAGCACTGTAAACCATGCATGTCCTGATGGATCTTCATAAACCTGCAGATCTGTTTTGATTAATATATTCATGAGGATTGTGCAAAATTATTTGGGATGGTTTATGGTTGTGGCTTGTATTTCATATATTCTATGTAAATGTTAAGAACAATTGCAGTTTTAATCTTAAAAATTAAGATTAAAAAATTTAAAAAATTTCAGATTATACTCTAAAATGCATTTGTTTTTCAACTTTTTTTGATATTTGTGATTTTAGAAGTCAAACAATTTAAACAGAATTCTCACAATCTCTATCTTATGGTGTGCTTAGTGAACATTCCATAAATCTGAAAGCAGTTTGGTAAGTTGTGTAGGTCTTCATAAACAGGTTATTTGGGGGTGTGGAAGTCTCCGTGTGCCATATGAACAGACATCATAAGACTAAAAGTCAGAGTTTGTGTGACAGGACACTTTTGAGAAATCTGATCAAAGTCTAAAATGTTTATTTTGTATTTTGTGTGCTGAGAATCTCGGAAAATCTTCTAAGAGCACAATGTCAACATTAATGGTTATCAGTTTGTTCATTCAAAGACAAATATAGCTTGTTTTTCAGTTTTATGACTCTTAAAGTTCAAATCAACACACTGAAAAGTTGTGCTTATTATAAGCTTGTGATAGTACTGTCATCTGTCCTTTTAAATCCTTGAGCTCTTTAAAGCAGGATGGATTCTGACTGGCTGTCAACAAATCGTTCTGAAAGTGATTCCAACATATTGTTCCACTGTGCCATTGTCGTTATAGTTATGGTGAACTCAATTCTAAAGCATTTCTTTAAAGTTTAGAATGGCTTTAAACAGTGGTGTGATGTAACAAAATAATAATACTTTGTTTCAGTACTTAGCCTAAGTATTTTTTGGGAGTATCTGTACTTTACTTGAGCTTTTATATTTCTGCCAACTTTCACTTTAACTCCACTGCATTTCCTAATTAAAATGAATACTTTTACCGATACATTTCCCAGAAGAATATTGGTTTCTTAGGAAAACCGGTTTGACGAATCAGCGGTCTGGTTCTTGTAAGTTAAACAAGTGCTTGCACAACCAGTGATTTCATTTTCCACTTAAAGGGATAGTTCACTTTGAAATTAAAATTTGATATCTATCAGCTTACCCCAAGGGCATCCAAGATGTAGGTGTCTTTTTTTCTTCAGTAGATCCAATTTTGATATTTTTAGGTCAAACCGTTCTGGTCTGTCAGTCATATAATGGCAGGTATAGGTCACTGTAACTATAAGAGGGAAAAAGAACACACCGGATGCACGCACTCAGATCACTTGGACATGGTTGTGTACAAGAGGTAAAAAACGATATAAATACTGTTCGTTTTCTCACACAAACCGCTCGTTTCGTGTCTTAGGCCATCAATGTGTAGTTACGATGGGGAATTGTTTAATTTGGATTTCTCTGTGCATGTTCTTTTTCCCTCTTATAGAGCCAGTGACCTATACCTGCCATGAAGAAAAAAAGACACCTACATCTTGGATGCCCTTGGGGTAAGCTGACAGATATCAAATTTTAATTTCAAAGTGAACTATCCCTTCAAGTCGATGCTGGGGTGTGCTATGCGATATACAGTATATTGTCTGCGATAATATGGTAAGTGTTGTTGTAATGATGTGCCATCTGGGTCATTCTTCAATTGGGGTGGCAAATGAGAGGCAGAATTTGTAAAAATGCTTGTTTGTCTTTTTTTTTTCTAATAAAATGTATTGCTCTGCATTTAAAATTAGTTTAATATGCTATATCTATTAAAACAGAAGCTTAAGAACATTTTGATTTTTAAATAATTTCAGTCAAACACTGGTGACACAACCACGTATGTCTATGGTGTTACCATTATTTGAAGTAAAATTTTGGTTGGTTCTAAAATGAGCTTGGATATGCAACTTTAGGTAATAATTAATAAATTACTTTGAGGATTAAGGTTTCATTGATCATTTAAATTTCAGTTTTTAAAATAGATGTTTAATTGTTCATCTTGGCCCCTATTTCTGCCAAATAAGAATAGTTTCTTTTTAAAAAAATTGGATATACACACAAAAAAGACAGGAAAAATCATCTGTGGTACCTTTATAGTCTTTATTCTAAAAGATTAAAACACTTTACAGTCTTAAAATAAGATTAAATGGCTCTGAAGGAAAGAAATTTCAGATACATTTTGAAGTAACACCACAGACTTCATATTGCAAGTTACTATAGAGTCTGTGGTGTTACCAGGAAAGACAGTAACACCACAGACAAATCAGCCTAAATCCAGACTTTTCTAAAATGGAGGCTGCCATCACGATGATTTCAAGATCAGGGGACATTTTGGAAATATTAATAAGTATGTATTTATCAAAAAATGTTATTAAAATGTGTCAGATCTGCAAGTTATCAACATAACACCACAGACACTAATAAAGTGCGACACATGAAATTGTCAGAAATTAAGTTAACTTTAATAGAATTAATAAGAATGTACTCCCATGCACCCCTCAGATCAACCAGCACCTGCAATGACTTTTACAAACAGGAAGTAGTCCAAATAGAATTCCCCCTTTTCTTAAAGTGGTGACATCCATTGTTGTAACACTACAGACATGAATTTGGGGGACACAACCTTTTTCTTAAATATAACAAAATATGTATTTTTACAGGGGAGGATAATCTGTCACCCTAGTCAAAGCACTTAACATTTATTTACTCATTATCTTGTTGTTGTTACACAACTTGAAAATGCACATGAAGCCAAGCAACTGTCGTAGAGATATTTTCACCCTGTCATCTTCTTGCCCTAGAGCCTTGTACAGGTAAAACGCTTTAGCGCACAGACCAAAGTTAGTTAAACCCCTAACAAATACTTCTGTGAAAGATCACAGATGCGGATGAATGTAGATGTGTCATCCTAAATATATTTACTCCTGAGAACTCCCTGGGGCATCTGGTTCTCTGCCATCTATTGCAGTTTTCTTGCGCTAGAACTATGTCGGTTCTTTACAGTGTCACGCCAACCACCATGTCAATGACACATGGGTCAAAATACGTTTGCTTTCAAAGTTTTCTTTAAAATATAATTTAAAATGTTTAGAATATGTTTAAAATATGCGACAGATAGTGATTTTAACATTCACTGATGTGTTGACTCAAGAGAAGGAACTCTTCCTATGACTGTAAACAGATTTAAATGAACCTACTGTGCCAATAATATTACAAAAGAAACCATTTTGAGAAGAAATAACTCTATAAATCACCTATAAATTATAGGTAATTTATAATGTTCAAACAAGATTAAGAGCATAAGTTAACATTTATTTACTTAGCATTTGTTCCTCCTTCTTTGTGGTTTGCATTGTTGCTGACTTAAGGTAGTTTACTTTCAGTTGCACCAGGTAGTAACCTGCTGGAAATCTCCTTCTTGTCCTGAAATTTTCATTGTTTTATGTTGAGAGTGTCTGTACAGATAACTAAAGTTTTTTTTGTTTTTTGTATTTAAATCATCTTTAAGTTATGATAGTTAATTTTAATTACGGTGGATTAGTGTAATCTGAGACATTGACTAACATGGGACACCTAAGCTTCAGTGCATTTACCTCTTCTTTTACAACATTAAAGTGAACATGATTTGTGTTGAATTCAAGCAGGGTTGTTAAGTTATTGAAATCACTTGACTTTCAGACACGTGCCCATGAAAATCATCAAACAGGAAGTACCTCCTCTAAAGTTTACTGACAGTGACATAGGATTTATTAATGTTAAGGTTCTAAATTGTTATCAAATTATATTTGTGATGTATTTGTGCATCACATTTTGAAATAATATTGTTAAAATGTGTTAAGAATACTTTCTATTTGAAGCAAACTTTGTCGTCCCACTTTAGAAAAGGACATTTCAAAAGTGGGACAGCATGTTTTGACTAATGTGGGACAGTCAAATATACTATGTTATTCAATTGATAAAATGTGCATTAAGAAAGTTAAATATCATACATGTATTTTTGTTAATTTTTGAGCTTATAATGCAGCAATATTATTTGTTTTAAGATCCAGATTCAAAATTTAGAGACTAGAGGACAGTGGGATCCTGGACCACGATAAGGCCATGACTGGCCAGGACTGATTATTTCTGTTATGAAGTGTTTTTACCATTACAATTTGCTTAACACAAGCTTTTGAAAAAAGAAGTTTAATATTAGAAGTTTATAGAAGTTTAATAACAGTTTTAAAGGCATTCCATGTTCCAAATTTTACATCTTTTTAAAAATTGTTTATGAAATTATTTTGCTATCTTTATTAAGTTCAATTTTACATTTTTGACTTCTTTACATGGTTGTTGTTATTACTGTTGCTGCCATAAATCTGACATTTTTAAAATATAAGAGTTCTGTGTTATATAATTGTATTTAACATTCCATATGTTAAACATATAGGCTACTAGTTTTTTAGACTTATGAAGACAGCAAACACACTGAAGGCCTACTAAATTAATTAATTAAGCAAGCAATGGGTATGCATTTAACCAGGATTGTTAAATGTGAAGGTTACTTTGTAAAAATGTGTCTTATTTATAACCCATAACATAGTGTCCCAGACTTGAGCATGAGCTGTCCCACATTAGTAAATCCACAAATTCTTAAATGGTTTGGCATAAGGAGCACTAATATATGTGCCATTTACACCCTATTTTAAATAGAATTATAAAACTGGACATTCATGTATTAATGGTCTTCAAATATGAGAAGAGACAAAATAACTTCTATTAAAAAAAATATGTAAGAACTTGGAGATAAATGGCTGAAGTGGAAAGACAGCGGCTTCATATGAGATCTCATACGAATTTCAGAAGGCTGTAAAAAGGTTGGAAATAGTTTAGGACACTAGATGGCAGAGGGATTTAATACTGGAGGTGAGGTGAGATTTCATGTCCTGAATCTTGCTTGCATAAAGAACGTTATGATTTTTTTTGTTTTGTTTTGTCTGTTTGTATTTTTCCCTTTATTGTTTTCTTTGAAATAGCCTACTTTTGCATTGAGAACTGGACTCTTGAAACTGCTGATTTGGACAAGGAAATCGAGTGGAACCGCATCATATTCAAGACCTCAACTATTATTTTTCCCCCTTCTTTTGATGTTACAAAGTGAAAAGTGTGCATAACATTTTTTGTTGTTTTTCTTTGTACTTGTGAAAATATAATGGAACCTTAACCAAACCTGGTTATTGTGCTTTCTTATTCATTTTTTATTGTGTATTAATATCTTATCTTTTGACTAAAAAGTGTAAAGAGGTTTAGTTATTTGTGTATGTAACCAGTGGATTTCTTTTTTAGCTCATTTGGGTTTATCTCACTTTAAATTTTGACGGGGATACTCCCTTCTGGTGCCTGAACTTTCTTTTAAAAAGGAAAAAAAAAAAAAAAAAAAGTTTGTTTGTATTTTGGGCAACCACCACCATTGCAATACAATAAAGTTTGAATTATATTGTGCATGTCAGAGGTATCTTGAAAAATCAAGAGAAGAACCTTCTAAGCACATTTATTTTTAAGAGTGTAACATTCTTAAGGCATCACTCAAAAGCTATATTGCCTGACTAAATTCACGTTATGATTTTAGTTTTAAAATTATGATTCAATAGATAGGTATGTATTCAATGTATGACTGCAGAAAATATCTTCAGATACTGACAGATTGACACAAATAGCTGGCATCTATTAAAATGCGTTTGGGCGGCTGTGTTGATCTCACTTTAATAGGCTAGGCATAGCTTGACGTTTATGATTACACAGAGCAGCAGCAATTGCTACATGGATTTTTAGTTTTTATGCCAGATTATGAAATATAGTGCCTTTTCTGTGTGTTATAGCCTAGCCTATCAAACACGGGGTTAAGTATGTAATACTTTTAAATAATGTTTAATATTAAATATTTTTTTTATTATGTTGAAAACAGCTGAGTAGAATCATCCAGCAGTTGTTGACATGGACCAGAAGTTGAATAGCCTACTCAGACTATTGAAATGTAGTATCATTGTCCTCCATTTTATCCTGAAAAACTGGGAAAACAGAGTGCTTTCAGTGTTCTATGGAAAACTGTGTTCAAATTAGACTAATTACTTCACTGTAATTTCTGGTATTTTTTTAAATCATGAGCTATAAGCCTTTGAACAGTCAGTCTTTATGGGGGCTATATAGCAGGGTTGCCAACTCTCACGCCAGGCTTCCAGGCAAGTCTCGCTCTCACTCTACCCATGTAAATCTCACACCAAATTGGCAATCCTGCTTGCGATATGAAACAAGGTCTCAGCTTTCAAATTTTGAAAGTTCTAATATTAAATTCAAACAATAAATACCGTTTTGGCGCACTTAATGTGGCGTAAATCGTAAAATGTAGCTCTTCAGTTAAAGCCAGAGCCACTGAAATTTTAATATTTTGATGAGCTCTTTTGGTACTAAATACTATTTGTGCAATAATTATGGTCCATTAATGACTTAGGCTAAAATATTTTTTCTTATATTTCTATGACTTTTATTACAATTAGTGTAGTATTTAAGGTTAAAATAGAGAAAAGGGTTTTAAATTCCAAGGCAAATTTGAGTCATTTTGTGGTCAGAAAAAAAAAAAATCATTTTCAATTGTGATGCCATGGTTTACCCACTAGGTAACTTTATAGCTCTTTACTAAATAGAATATAGCAGGTCAAACCTGTTTAAGTTCTTCGTTTGAATAAATATTTAGACATGATTAAACACTAGATTTTTGAATGAGAAATTGGAAAAAGTTAACAACTTGCATCCTTTTTCGCATAATTACACACAATGAATGCAGGCAAATACTGAATTTAAACCAGGTCTAAAAGGCATTCAACTGCATTTAACAAAAGATTTTTATCCACTTACATTTACAGTATATATAATATAAAACTCCAAGCTGAACTTAAAAGTTGGCAACCCTGATATAGGGCAAATTGATAAATAGTTTGCTTGCAGTTTCTCATGAAGTCTCAATATTCTGTTATTTTAGTATGTTTGTAGCAGTTGGATTACTGAACAATGATGCAGGCAAACACAATAATTCAGAAACACACAGAGACACAATAAAGGTCTTTGTCTTGGGTAAAAATGCCATGTTAACACAAGTTAAATACTGCATTTGCAATTTGTTTTATTTTTTTTGTTGTTTTTTTTCACTCTGCCAAAACATTTAGACATTTTAGGTTCACCAAGGCAGGCACACCAATTATGCAAATAAATTTAGATGTTTTTCTTCTTGACCATTTTCTATTCTTCAGTCATTAACATTATAGAATACAGCAAAGCATATACATGTATATTCATTGTTTAAAGAGGCACACTAAATCACTCACAGATGCTGTGCAACCAGATACAGGGTTCAGAATACACATGCATACCATAGATACAATGATACAGAAACACACGTCACAGATCTTTTATGCTCAATAGTCATTACAAAAAAACAGAAAGGCATAAGGTGCAGCCTGACAAAAAAAATGTAGGCTAATGTAAGGAATCTATGCAATAGACATTGACGCATACATAGCAGACAACACATGTAGTGTAATTTAATACTTAATGCAAGGCAAACAATTCTGCACAGACAACTAGTTGTGACAACAGCTGTCCTTTATGTAGTTGTCATTGTTTTGTCCGATAGCTTTTTTGCCTTCTTTGCACTTGGGTGACACCCATAAATGTTTCTTGTGTGGGACAAAGAAATAATGTTCATGGGGTATGTTCATAGCATTCATTCATTTTTAAATACTCTATTACTTCAGTGTGAATAACCAAGACATTTTCATATAAACACAGAAATACAATTTACGGTAAGTGTCATGTGAGAATATTTAGTCGTGATAATTTATGTGAAATTCGATAAGATTGCAGTTGATGTTTCATGTGAAATACTTGTATATTTCTGTTAAGTTAAATATTAAACTGGACAATACTATTAAATTATACATTTAAAACAGTTTTGTTTGTGAAAGCATTGTTTGCATACCATTAGTTATTCAATATTATGTAATATGTTTTATTTCTTTGCCTCAGTGTAATCTCTTGAATTTAATTTTAATTATTTCTAATTGTTCCACATGTCCCATTAACAAGGACAATATGCTATTATAAATAATGTCTTTCTTGGTTAAATACAGGTGAATAAATACATAAATATATTCACATAAATCATTCTGTTTTGAAAATTCAGGCTTTTCAAAAGGTTTCATTAAAAGCCAGGGACACAATACTGAGAAAAAGGTTATCATTACCACCCTTTATGCATAGAAATCTTGTTTAACAACAGAAGCTCATTCATAGTCTTATTTTCAAAGTCTCCGCCATGATTGCCTCTGCTAAAGTGAATCAAGCTTCTGTCAAAATAATGATGCCAGTTCCCATCACTTTTAGCTCCAAACCCGAAAATATCGACCTGTGTGAGAGACAGACAAATCAGTACATCAGTGCTTGAAATGCACTTCGAATTTGACAGTCATTTATGTCACAGTCATCTCACTAATGACAGAGTAAACAAGTCATGACAGAGCTCAGGGTATCATGCATATCCATTTACAAAGTAAACCTTAAAAATTGACAGCACACCTTCTGTATGATATAGTCATGGTTCACTCATTGACCGTCTGTTGCATAATGCACATAAAGGCTGCATCTGAATATTTATAATATGCACTCCAAGTACACCGGCTTTCAAAAGTTTGGAGTCTGTAAGAAATAAGTAGTTTTCATATTTTTCAATTTTCAATCTGCATATTAGAATGATTTGTGAAGGATCATGAGACACTGAAGACTGGAGTAATGATGATGAAAATTCCACTTTGCATCAAAGGAATAGGATTTTAAAATATATTTAAATAGAAAACAGCTATTTTATATTGTAATAACATTTCACAATATTACCGTTTTTACTGAAGTTTTTAGTCAAATAAATGCAAACCATTTACTGTCTTGTCTCTAAATGGCATGTGAAACCAAAAACTGTGGTTGGTCCCATCAATCAGATCATCTCTCTAGACTAGACTTAATGCCGATAGCGAAATGTCTGGCTCTGTGAGACAAATGTTGGAGGAATTGAAATAAGAGGCACAAAACTTTTACCTGATCACATATGTGCAGGGCAAATATCAACGTAATGAATCCAGTGGATGGATATCTGCCATGTTTCTGCACCCAGTTCTCATAGACATACTTAATGAATTCAGGATGGATGATCATCACCTTAAAGACAATCAAAATAATTAATGACTTAATCATGCATATTTATTCAGGAAAACTATACAGATCAATATGTGAACGTCAAAAGTTATGTGTTGATTGATTGATATGATTCTCACCTTGTCTCTGTTAGCATTTACTGTAGGTCTCACTCTAATGTAAGTGCTGAAGAAACACAAAGATTCATTAAATTAAGATGATTGCTGTAAAATGCCTGAAGGCCTGTTTCTCTTAAATCTGTGAGTGAATATTGATGAAACAATCTCACCGTGTGATGTGTTTAGTGGTGAAGGCACTGATGAGCCAGCGCATGTCTTTGATCTTAAAGGGCAGAAGAACCAGGTGGGTTGAGCTGTCTACATCCACGGCGCTCTCAGGGTAGAGAATCCGGTGAGTGGTCTTAGACCCCACATCCTTCTGATAACCTTCTGTTGGACCCTTATTTATCCTGAGCATGAAAATGCATTTTAACAATCATCTTTGGTTGTATACATTGTCAAGACATCAAAATTGAAAATAACTTACCTTATGACAAAGTCATGAAGATCTATGAAAGACCCATAATGGGATCTCAGCAGGTTCCCAGAGTTTCCCACCACAGCACAGGTTCTGCAGCGATCTGGACCGGCATCTGAGTAGTGCTCTTCATCAGGAAAGAGAGAAAACAACGTGTCCACCACATCTGTGTAGTTAACCTTAGTGTTCCCAGTTTGTAAACCCTATACAAACGTTAAACATATGATCAGGGTGAGCCTTCAGAAGAAGACTCTGGGAAAACAGATTTAAAAATAAAAGGGAAACATAATATAAACAGTAATCTTAGTTTAGCTAATAAAGTATTCCACAAAATCTGAAATATTAGATAACTATATAGAAATATAAAATTAGTTTCTGCGAAGATTAAAATCTTTGACGTAAAATAATTACTTCGAAACTAACAATTTCTTTCCATTGTATAAGTTCCTTTAAGCACGCTAAACAAATATTATTGAAACATTTTATAAGCAGAAATGCGCACAAAAATTTCAAAAGATCTGAGAAAATGTCATGAATATTATCGTTGTAGGAAGAACACTTTTGGGGGTTGAGGTACTGTTGGTCTGTGCTGCCACCAAGTGTTTGACCATCACAAATTCAATTCCCCTTCTGGAAATACATTGCAGTTATTCTTCACTGGAATCTTTTATATCTTTCTTTACTTCCAAAGAGTTGAGATATAGCATTAAAAACGTTCTCTTAAGTTGTTTAAAGTCATAAAGGGTAGGCTACTTCTTAGTCTAGAGATAATAAAAGGAGTGGCCACCTACACACTAAATTGTCAAGAGTTACAACCGCATTTAAAAAGTTGCGTGTGTGAATTGCTGAGCTATATAAATGATTCTCCATTGTAGATTACTGGAGTGAATCATCTAAATATTAGTTTTGTGTGTGTGCGCGGAAAAAAACATGCGATGATTCTGCTGTCACGTGTGTTTGGTATCCGCTATTTTTGACCAAAGTAATATTACTGCAACCAACTGACCATATGCACGGAGCGCCATTTAGAAGATAAAGATAAGCCAGATAAAGATAAGCCAGCTCGTAATCTTCCGGTGAAGCTCATTTTATATGTGCTATATATATAGGTGGAGACTCTCACAGAAACATCTCCTGCCTCATTCTTATCAGAAACTGAGAAACAAAATAATTGCAACTCTGTAAATAATGATAGCGGAATTAACATACAGTTTCATGTTATTAAAGAACATTTTATATGCAGAGTCTGGTAATCCCAGGGAAGTAGCCTACCCACATAAGTATAACTGTAAATTTAAATGCTGACAAATAAACACTATCGTAACTGTTTAGGCAGTTAGGCTAATCTCTTAAAGGTCATTGTAATGGTGTTCTCGATAATCAATATCTTACCTTCATAGCCATGAACACATTTTTAAAATCTTATAAAATTGTAAAGCATTTATTATTTCTAAACTTTGTACGGTAAAATTCCCATTATTAAAGGTTCACTTTT
>JAFVLL020039651.1:0-56903 GCA_021397915.2 Tor tambroides | reverse complement strand
ATAAAAATGGGGCTGCTGAGGAGATGGAGACACAGACATTGACTCATGGATAAAACTCCCTATACCTCCATCGACTTGGGAACCTGTATGTGTGTATAATTGATTTGGGCAGGAGGTCTAGAGAGGAAGCAACACCGAAATCTATACCCATAAACCTGACTCTGTTTAGAGGATCAGGAATCTCAATATCACTGCAGTGACTGTCTCCATCTGTTTGGCTTTCTATAATGTTTGACTTCAGTGTATAAATCTATAAGTTTGTTATATGAAGATGCTAACGCAAGCGGTGATGACACCTACTTGAGTGTTGAAAAAAATATTTTCTTAATCATTCCAGTAAAAATGAACTAAATATCATTAAAACAACATCAATTTATTTGAGAAGTAAAATAGAAAGACTTGATTTCAAAGAATTAATTGAGTTTTATTTTATTTTATTTTATTTGACATAAACCTCACTAGATTTAGTTTGATTTATGTTTAATTTTAAAATTGCCAGGAAATCTAAAAAAAAAATAAATAAAATAAAATCTTAATATAAAATATGTTTGATATCAAGAAGCTATGAACGAAACAACAAAAATGAGACTGGTGGGAAAACGTATTTAAATGATTTTGTGTTTGCTATAACAAAATATTTGTGTTGCCCGAGAAAGTTTGCATTCACTCACAAAACTTTTGTGTTTAAATTAATATGAGGTGAGAGGAAAAAACTGCATTTCAGCTTGTGCAAATGAACGTGAAATGTTTACAGAAGAAAAGCAGTAATTTTGTGAGAGAGCACAAAGTTTGGTGGGGAACGCAAAACTTTTGTAAAAGATGGCAAATGTTTTGTGAGAAAGTTGTGAGACACCGCAAAAGCATTGAAATGTAATTTTTTTTTCTCCCATCTTATATATTTTTTTCCCCTCACCATGTCCCCTTAGTACTATAAAGATAAACTGAAAAAATAAGTCTCAACTTCTTAAAATTTTTGCTTCGAAATTGTTTCTAAATTTGCTTCTATATAAATGACATACAATATATCAAATTTATATTGTTTTAAGGATTGTTTAATTGTTCTTAAACTTTATAATTGTTTAAGTTCAAATTTACTGCAAAACAAGAAAAAAAACTGTTTAAAAAGTATTAAAAAAGTATTTTTTGAAGATGTGAAATCTGCACAGTATTCTATTATTTATTATCCTAAAAATAAAATAATCATATAAAATATTTTAGAACTTTTTTCTACATATATTGTCAAAAATGTACATATATTGTATGCCATACAAATACAGTGCCATGTGTGCCTGTCATTATTCAGTGTGGATGATGAATAGAGCAGCATATGGCATTGACTGAAGTTGCTGTGTCGATACAGTGTGCTCGCTTGCTGATATGTAACCAGTCAGATAAAGTCATGTGTGGAGATACCTTATCTCTCACTGTGGACCAAATCAATAGACTGTCTCTCCTTCTTCGCCTCTCTGTCCCTCATTTTCCCTATGTCCCCCCTCCACCTCACCCAACAACACATTTTCTCTCTCTGCTTATTTTTTTGTTTCTCTGTTTTTTCCTGGTTTATTGAACGTGCCTTGCTAAGAAATACAGAATCGTTATATTTGCCATTTTTGCAACCACATACAGTATACCTCGATATTTGTGAGCGTATCAGTTTAGTTATTTACAGCGGATAAACTTTTTCAAGCTCTAGTTCCCATGTCAGTTGACTCTCTCCATTCTAAGGCCATTTCATGCCCTTTGAGTAAAGTGAGATGACTTGTTGAAATTATGAGGAAAAGTTATATTATAATTACCCCTCAACATTATAATAGATTATTTCTCTCTAAAAAAGAGACTTGCAGCAGTCGGCCTCACATTTGTAGGATCCATATCACATGCTCTATTGTGCCGCCCCTTTAAAGTAATGAAGCATGTGATGAGTGACACTTCATTACTGCGTAAAAACCCAGTGATCATTTCTTTTGTCCGGCATGAAAACAGACCACTTTCCCTTCAGTTGAACTCTCTGTCACTGGATGGAAGCGTTTGCTATTGACCAAGCAACCTATTTGATCTGCAGGGAGACTAAGCTAGCTTGAAAAGGTGATGATGGCAGGTGAAAAATACATGAGAGGATGTTTTAAATAGGCTCAGTGAGGCATCTTTTGTTGTAGTTGTTTTTAACAGTGGTTTATTAAATTCTTATCTTAGAATCACAGAGCTTGAAATCATTTTTACATTAGATTTTTGACTGTGGCTTTCGTGTTTCGCTACTTTCAGTTATATCCCACCATACATTTTCTTCTACTGCTGGGGTCAAGTCATTTGAAACGTGCAGCTGACTATATACAACTCCAGATTATGTTTTGTGTGTGCGTCTTTATCTGTATTATATAGCTCTGTGTATCTCTTCTCCCCTGCCCGTAATCGATTGATAACTCTTGTAAATTCCTCCTGTGTGATTGCAGGAAGACAAACAAGGGTGTGTGTCTTCATGCTAAACAATAAAACATTCTTCTGCGGCTCTTTCCTCAATCTAACATCAGGTTCAAAATGAGGATTTTAAAGACTTTTTAGATAAAGGGGTCATATCACAAAAATGTTTTGTGAATGTCAAACTTAATTTTTGACACTTTCATTCAGGAAAAAGTGCTATGGATAGTCAAACACAATTTTTTCTACACAATTTTTCTTAACAAGAAACTAATTCTTAACAAGTACTAATTCATTCCATAATTCATATATACCCTAGTAAAAAAAAAAAAAAAAAACCTATGGCATAAATTACATTTATGTCATACTAAGTATACTTCAAATCCATTAACATATTTATTGAGATATCACTAAAGACTTACTGATATAAAACTATAATTAAACTTTATTTGGAGTATTTCTTTATTGCGCTATGCACATTTCTTAACATTAAGCCTAAAATGTGTTTTAATGTCACTATTGATGAGGATTGTATGATCGTTGAATAATATCAGTCTTTAAATGCAAGATATTTAAAGTGTACCTAAAGTATACTTGCAATAGTTCCACTTTAGCATATCATGTAGTTCAGTATGTCTTTAATTGAACTTCAGCACTACGTCCGCACAATTAAAGTGCATTAAGTACAAAATTAGTTGTTCCAATTTAGCAGACTGTTTAGTATATGTTTTACAAGAAAACACTATTTCAGTTTTTTTTTTAAAAACTTAATTCAATTAACTCATTGTGTTACTTGGCATGCATTTGTGAAATTTGCTATAGTGAAAAAAGAGTGAAAAACGAGCTGAAGATTTTCCACACCACGTATGTATTATAATACAGATTACATTATTTTATTATATTATCAAATTTGTATTCTTCTACACCACACATATAATACATATAATATTAAAATATTAATATTAAAATCATAATTAAAAATATGTTGAAATCTCTTCAACATGCAAGGACAAGTTATAGAACAACCAAAAGCAACAGGGCACCTGCAGCTAAAACTTATTTTTAAATGGATTAAATGAACTACATTGGGCAGCAGTTGTAATTCCTGTGTGACTCCCACCTCTTTTCTAAAAGTGCTTTGGACAGTGTATTTAAGCCTAGCTAGCCTGATTTTTTTCTGTAATGACTGGAAAGCAGAGGAGAAAGAAGAGGGACTATTGACAGGCATTTGTTGAGTGCTGGCTCCAGGCATATTAGATTAAGACAGACAGACTGTGATAGAGCAGTCAGTAAAATATGATTAACCAGTGATCAGAGTTGTCCCATGAAACTGTACTAAAGATGAAGAGACCCATTGACGAGATGTCTTCAGATCTAAGAGATTAGCCAAATGCTAATGTTAAAGATAATTTAATAAGGAGAGAGAGAGAGTTTTCTTTCATACTTTGCACCATTTTAGTTTTGATCCAAATGCCAATACAGGTGGCATTACTTAATTCAGGAGCAGATTTACAGGAAGATAACATCTGTGAATGACTATTACGGAAATTCAGTTTATTCAAAAGATATGCAGACATATGAACGTATTACACAGGTATTGTTTACCCAAATCCTTTAAAAAAACAATTTGACCTACGTGCAACATGGGTAAATACTATACGTGTGTATGAATCAAAAGTAAACAGATTGAATCTGAGATAAAACTACTCCAAACAATGACTCGTGATTTGTTTATTCAAGAAGTTGTTTAAAAGTCAACTCAAATCTTTTGTTCGAAGCATACATAACCAATGTTAGCGTAATAGTCAGTTGCAATCAGTCAAGAATCTGATAACATGTTTATCTAACAAGTGTGCCCTACGTAAGCAGTGTGAGAAGTAACCTGTGGGTGTGAGAAAGTTAGAACAGCATTAGCTATGTCTTGATTTCATTCAGTGCTATAGGGTGAAGAGACTGATGGCAAAGAGCATACAATTATTCATGCACTCAACACACAAACACATCCACTAAGCCAGACTGACTCCTCTCCAGAAAAATCCTGGCTCCTTTTCAATAATCAGTCTATAAATTAATTCTTATTGTTGGGGAGTAGCTCCCTCCTGCTCACTTTTCCTCCCTCTTTCTCTCTCTCTCTCTCTCTCTCTCTCTCTCTCTCTCTCTCTCGCTAATGTGTTTCATACACTCCCTCAGCTGTTGTCCACATGAAGTACCAATAGGTTTTCCAGCAACCTACTGTACTTTCCCAGTGATCATATTTCCTTTTTGTAACTGACCAATCAGATGAGAGTTTGCCAACTGCCCTCTGCCATAGTAAATTCAAATTAAGTTCAAATTCACCGGAATATGGGAAAACAAGAGCTCATGGTTGTTCTTGATTATGCATTATTTCATAAGCATATCTTTCATTTTAATGAAAGTGATAAATATGATACTGAAGAAGGTCTATGAACATTTAGGTCTTGAACTATACATACATAAATTGTATACGAGCACAATTTAAAGACAGTTGACAGCTGTGCAAAGGGTGGCCCCACAAAATGGCCTTTTACAAAAAGATAGACAAAGAATGTGTGTGTGTGTGCGCGGGCGTATGTGTAAAAAAAGAACACTTAGCTTTAAGTGCTTTTCCATACTAATGGATGGACATTTTGTGTGGTTTAAGGAAAAGCTTCCATTTCGACTAATGAACCCGGGTCATGTAAATATTTAGACTTCAATCCAAACGATATCCAGACATGTATAGTGCCCCCAAAAGCCCCGACTGTATCACACATGCACACAGTCCTGCCTGCTCCAACAGCAGCAAACATACACAACATGTTCTACATCCCTCATACTTACAATACAATATACAAAATGTAAACTGTTTAAAATAATAACTTTTAAAACATTTTTTAAAACAGAACACATCAACAAACTGCATATATAGCATAGCAGATGAGTAGTTGTACATTCAAACCAAGAAATTATTTTTCTTCATTTACATTAAATAATGAACACTCAAGCATTATATGATGTAATGACTTTTGATGATAAATACTATTTGAGCTGTTTTATTTTCTATTCATTTTTATGAGATTTGCCTCTTTTTTGTTACCCAAAATCTATAAAACAGTCAATAAAACAGATTGTTAGAGTATGCTCTAAAAGAAAATGCTTTCACATTTTCTTTATGTCTATAATAATTTAAAAAAACTACACTTAATTGAATATAATTGGTGTAACTTAAAAAAAAAAAAAAGGTTGTTTGTGTGCAAATGTGGGATATGACTAAATATGTTTTTGGTTATTAAAATGAGTTAATAATTGAAAAACAAAACTACACTTAACTGAATATAATAGGTGTAACGTTAAATATCATTCAGTTCAATATCACATATTTGTGCCTCTAATATTCTGTATTAAAAAGACAGGACACATGTAATATATACATAGAAAGTGGATAATAATATTTGTCAATATTGTTAATAAAAGTTAATATGAAGTGTTATCACATCTGCATATTCTCATTTATAAGACTTGACATGTATTTTTTGTATAAAGGCTTTTCTGGGCATTGACGTGTATGTGAGAGCATGAGTGTACGTGTGTGGGAGTCGGTGTGTTATCGGGAGATCGGATAGCAGAGAGTGGTTTAGTGAGTGTGTAACAGAAGGTCTCTGTTGGTCTGAGGTTCCTGTCGCCTAAGTCTTGTGTCTCCAAACGCTCTGGGGGAAACAAGAATCTCCTGCAACTGCTGCTTCTAATCTAGTCAGTAACCACACAATATACACACACATACTTACGCACTGCATGTCAGGGCAGGTCTGGTCGCCCAGTAGCCAGAGAGCTTCCTCATGCCTTATCTACTTCATCAGCCCTCGCTTCAAAGCTGCTCCTGCTCTAGAGAGGCTGGATACACCAAAGAGAAAGAGGAAGGGGGGCTTTAGACGACTGTCGAGCATCATTGTTCAGAGGTCAATATACACACGCACACAAAACTGAATGTCATGATACACTGCTAAAGAATTGGTCTATTGTTCAAAAGTTTGGGGTCAGTAAGCTTTTTCTTTTTTTGGAAAGAAATTAATAATTTTATTTAGCAAGTATACAATAAATTGATCATTGAGACATTTATGTCACAAAAGATCTGTGCTTTTGAAATGACTATTCATCAAAAAATCTTGAAAAAAATGTTTCACAATTTCCACAAAAATACTAAGCAACACAGCAGTTTTCAACATTGATAATAACTAAATCAGCATATAAAAATGATTTTTCAAGGATATGTCACTGAAGACTGGAGTAATGGCTGCTGAAATTTCAACTTTGCCATCATGAATTATAGTTTCAAATATAATTAAATTAGTGCTGTCAAACCGATTAATCGCAATTAATTGCATCCAAAATAAAAGTTTGTTTTTACATAATATATGTGTGTGTGTACTGTGTATATGTATATATAAGTACACACGAATATATGTATATATTTAAGAAATATTTACACATATCCACATTTTCATAATTATATAAGATTTATATTATACATAAATATAAATGTAAATTATTTAATTAAAAAATTTTTTTTTTAATAATTAAAAAAAAAAAAAAAAAATGGTGTTATATAAAGGTTAAAACCATGCCTTTTTTGTCATTTTCAGATGACTTTTATGTGTAGATTTTCTAGTAGAATAAGAGAATAAAGTACCACATAATGTTACCAAACACATAATAGATTTTTTAAGATATGGTGTAAATTACTTTATTTATTTATTTTTTCCAGTCAAGATAATGATGACAGTTAAGAAAAAATGACAAAAATAACAATTCTCATTAGATGCATGTATATTCTATATGCTTTTGACATTGTCAATGGATAAATTGAGTGAAAATGTTGTTTTAAAGGAGTCACAGGCCAAAAAGGTCTCATTTTTACCAAGGAAATACTGTATGTGAATAACTCTTCTTGACATAAATGCAGTGTGCTGTATATCAGAATTGGTTGCTGAATATTTGATAGAGTGCAGTTTGTGCACATGCATGTTTCTATGTGAAGCGAAGAGATAAGACAGAATGGAGCCATAGATTAGATACACGTGGCAAACAGTAAAACGGCAGAATACTCAGACATGCAGGAGGTTCTGCTATCATGATGGACAAAAATGAAAGCAGCTCTGGAATGTGTGTGTATTCCAAAAAGAATTTATCAGGATGTATAGCCTGCAAGGGCATCTTTTTGAAATTTCTGGTGATTTTTAAAAGTACTCAGCTGAAATAATGACCGTGTTTACATCCACTTGGCTTATTTCAGGTTGTTTAGAGAAAGCGGCATTTTGAAATGTCATGTTAACTCTGCTGGTAATGGAACAAGTGAGCATTGAGCTCCACTTTCCACTGTTTGCTGTTCCATTCTTCTTCATCTGCCTTTTTACTTTATTTCTGATATTGTATAATTCACTACATGTTCTCATTTACATGTTCACATAGACAGCAAACCCAGAATGCACTGCAACACGCTAATTGAAAAAAGAATGAATCCGAGATGGATTAATCAAGAAAAATTATGAAAAGTATCAATAAAAAGAGTTTAGTGTAATGGAAAATAGATTATTTTGATTCTTAGTATATGTTATGTGTTTTATGGTTATAGAGTACTGTGCCTCTAGCTTAGCAGCATGCTAATGTCAAACTATGGAAAGTCTTTGGTGTTCTGTTGATCTGCCTCACACATTGCTTTGGAGAACTTTCTGTTAAACTCTTATACTTTAAATCTGAACAGATGACAAATGAATTGCTGGTGAAAAGGTTTGTGGTAGAGGTAGCTAAGTGTTCTTGTGTTAGCTTGATTTAATAAAACAGGGCTTTGTTGGCTGACTTTTACTGTATTTAGTGCAGGAACGATTTTACAAGCTTTTTGGAGTTTGAATGTAAAAGGAATGACATGAAACAGATCAGTAGACAAGAACATAAGTCTGGGCATTATCCATTTGGCTGTGTGTGTGTGTGTATTGAGTCTGAGGGTGCGCTATTTAATGAGTCACACACTTTCATAACAGAACGTTACTTCCATTAAATGTCATATTCTTTCCTCAAGCACTCTTTACGAGATCAGTGCAAATATGAAAATTAGCTCATAAAAACCAAAAGAGTTTCGAAGGGAATTGAATCATCCTTATTCCCTCTGTAAGTTTTATAATTAACGAGACAATGACAGCATTTGATCGAGAGCAGCAAAGGAAAGACGAAGCTTATGTTTGTTGTCAGTATCTGTTCTGTGTATACGGATGTTTGTGACTTGACGTCCCAAAGGCTTTGAGTCAGAGGATTATGACCACATTTACTGTCTGATGGCCTCACTGTCTGCTTTCTCCAGCCATTTTGACTGTTTTATTCCACCCACTTGCAGTTGGGACACGCATAACACAGACACGCACACATGCACCTATTCATATTTATTTCTGTAACTTCCTATTAACTTTTCTTTAACTTCTCTGTCTTATTCGCACAACGACTGGGTTATAACATAATTTAAACGTTGTCTGGATATTTAACACATAGGTGTGTTAATGTGCCTCTACACATAAACTTCTATTCAAAAGTTTGGGATTGGAATTTTTTCAATAATATTCCTCAAGGCTGCATTTGTTTGATGAAAATTTAATTTTATTTGATTTTATAAATGTAATTTATTCCTTTTACAGCAAAACTGAATTTTCAGAACAGCATTTATTTTAATTTAAAAAAAAAATCTTTTGTAAGAGTATAAATGGTTTACTGGCAATTTTGATCAATTTAATGCAGCATTGCTGAATAAAAATATGAATTTCTTTCTTTATTTCAAAAAATATATACTGATTTGTTTGTGCTGTAATTATTTTATTGTCATCAGGTAGAAATACAATAATCCATCTAGTCTAGTCACCTACTAGCAGACTTTTTCCACACTGTTTGGATTTAAACATAATAATATTTATGATATAAACAGAACTATGAGTGCTAGACACATAGTAGCTTAAAGCATACTTCATAAACCAAAATAATTACTTTAAGAATGTTGTGGGTGGGGGATGTGCCCTAGGACAGGTGTTTCAATTCTGTGGAAATCTGTGGAGTTTTCCGTGGAATTCTGTGGGCACAAAGATAGTGTGTGTGTGTGTGTGTGTGTGTGTGTGTGTAAACTAGTGAGTCAGTTAACCTTTGATCAATATAACCGGATATCTTTGCCATTTTTCTGCTTTGGGTACAGTTAGTAGGGATATAAAACAGGGACATGAACAATTATACAGAGGAAAATTGAAATAAGATACTTGACCCAGAAATTTAATTTCTGTAACTGACTCATGTCATTCCAAACCCGTATGACTTGCTTTCTTCTGTAGACGAGAGGATATTTTTGAAAAATGTCTTTGTAATGAACAGCCAATGAAAGTCAACTGGTCCATTATACAGAAAAACACAGTTTTCCTTTTGTGTTCTTCAAAAAAAAGAAAGTCATACAGGTTTGGAACAGCATGAGGCTGAGTGAAATAAGTCATTTTTCTGTGAACTGTCTCTTTAAGAAATTGTTTCTTCTTTGCTGTCTTGTTTTTTATCAGTTTTTCATTTCACTTGATCTTGATTTCCTTTTCTGTTTACGTCTACTCAATTGAATTTCTCGGCCGTTCCGTCTCTCCCCGTGGCTGTTGCTGTCTGTCTTTAGTGTGCTGATTACTGCTGACACTGATTTCCTCATTAGATTAAGAGACAGGGGGCCATGATCTCATTGCTACTGCAATAATTACAGCTCTCTCCCGCAGTCCAATAACCCCTGAACCCCTGAGGAATTTTCACACACGCTCATGCAGGAGAACAGCCATTAGCCGTTGTGGCAAGGCACGTTGGCACCAGAATTAGGGTGGAGACAGGGGGCATTTCCAGGCTGACTTAGCATGCTGCCTAAATAGAGAGCAGTCATGCCATCTTCCCCTTTTTTTTCCCTCTGCTTCTTCCTCTCTGAATGATGTGCAGGCAGAGGAAGTTTGTGGTGGTAAATAGCGGCGTTCCTCCCAGACGCACAGACGTCAGCGTGGCTTGGACGCTCACTCTGGAATGCTGGGAATTATAGCCTGTGTGGTGCTCTCTTGCTCTCAGAGCACTGCAGTTACTTGCAATGTGTGTGTGTGTGTGTGTGAGTGCTAGGCATATGGTTTTGTGTTTAAGTTTCCGTTCATAGCCAGTCTCCCGCTTTTATGAATGAATGAAGTTTATTCTGGGAAATAGGAAAGGCAAGGCTTTCATGTCCACACAGTAGATTTTCATTGATATAATTGGTGCTGTTCATTTATAACACACATATATATACACATGCCAAATAAGCGCACCAACAGTGGCATGTTGGTGACACATAATTATTTGCAGTTGATTTCTTCTGTAATATTTTTATACACTGTATAGTTTTAGCTATATATACCTCTGTCCTTTTTTATACATTGCAAAAAATACTTTCATTATTCTAATAAAGTTAAATCACTTCCCAAAATTTCCATAACGTATTAAGGCATGACAATTTGAGCGTGTGTGTTTATATACACTAGCATTCTAAAGTTTTTTTTTTTTTTAAATAAATACTTTTTTTTAAAATAAATAAATATTTTTAATTAATACTATTGTATTATTTTTTAATATTGCAATTAATACTATTGCTATTTGAAGGAAATCCGGATTTTTATTCGGCAAGAATGCAGCATATTGGAATGATTTCTGAAGGATCATGTGACACTGAAGACAGAAGAAATGGCTACTGAAAATTCATCTTTGCCATCACAAGAATAAATCTTATTTTAAAATATATTAAAATAGAAAAGTTATTTTAAATTGTAATAATATTTCACAATATTGCTATTTCTTATCAAATATATAAAGCACTGGTGAGCATATAAGACTTTCATAAAAAATCTTATTAAACTTAAACATTTGAATGGTAGTGTGTGTGTGTGTGTGTGTGTGTGTATGTGTGTGTGTGTGTGTGTGTGTAAATGTGAATACAAGTGCATTTGTTAGAAGTACAAACACAAAGATCAAAACAACTTGCTTAAAAATATGCAAAAGGTCTTACATTACAAGTCATATAAGCTATTTAAAATGAGTAATTTGAATTATAGCCCCTTGAGATGTAATAACTCGTTTTCATCATCATCAACATTTAATTTGCAAGTGTTCTGTTATCTTGAAATTACAATTGCTTGTTTTAAGAAATCTTAGTTTGTGTGTTTTGTTTGTGTCACTGGCAGACTTTTCCCATTTGCTTTAAACATGAACCTCAAATAAATCTATTAATTTATTCCTTTTTTTTTTTTTTTTTACAAAGTACATATGTTGTGCACACATTCATGCATCATGGATTATTAATTATGCATGACACCATACACTTGTATGTTTCATTTCATTTAAGGTCATATTAGTCCTGTCTTTTTTCACCAGGCCCATTCCATTAATCTCTATTGGTCCATCAGTCCATCATGCTTACTGCTGCCTTAATGAGCGTAGGTGTTTACTTCCTCTTGCCCTGCCAAGTCAAACAGTGAAAAACATGGCCTTCATGTTACACTTTCTTTTTGATTTCTCTGCTGTAGTGCCAAGGCTTCAGGCCAAAACCCCCACTCCCATGATGCAAAGTAAAAAAAAACTTCCTAAGCAATTAAATGTCACCCTAGAGGTTTCTCCTGGACCAGTATCTTCTTTATGGTTATAGTGAACGTTTGACAAGATTAATCACACATGCATTTTCACATAACAGTTTATAAAAAAGCAATTCCAGATTATCCCTCCTCTCTCTTGCCAATTAGACCACACAAAGACCACACAAAGTTTTGAGTCCTGTCTCAAGTTCCAATGTCATATAGGCTTAGCCTGCATAAAGCCATGTGTATTTCTAATCATATCATCATCCCATCAAGTTTGCACAAATTACATTTAATTTAATTGTAGGCTATTATTTTATTTTACATTTATTTATTTTAAGGCCATCTTCACCACATTTATTTCCAAAGGCAGAAGTCTTGCTGAAAAATATTGTTAAACATACTGAATACATATTTGTGAGATGAATTCATAGAGACTGGGTTCTGAGATATTTGGAAAGAACAGAAAAGCAAAAGAAACAGGGCAAAAAATAAGTGTGGAGGAAAAGAGGAACTGGAGGAAAAGGAGAAAAATGAGTGGGTTTGAGATAAAAAAAAGAACAAAGAATGTAGCTTTTATCGTGAGGGATGAGCTTGATTCAGCAGAACTGTTCTACCTACAGCCTTGGAGACAAATGAGCCCTGAAATCCACTATCTGTGGCACTGTGTTTGGATCACTGTGCCAAACACTGCATCTGGCAGGTGTGTTATCATAATGTCTTCTGATGAAAACAGTACAATGAACAGCCTTGACTAGCATGGAGCCAAGATACATGTGTGACATTGCCATCATTGTCTTGCACATACATATGTGACCCTGGACCACAAAACCAGTCTTAAGTCGCTGGGGTATATTTTTAGCAATAGCCAAAAATACATTGTATGGGTCAAAATTATTGATTTTTCTTTTATGTCAAAAATCATTAGTATATTAAGTAAAGATCATGTTCCATGAAGATTTTTTGTCATTTACTGTGTAAATATATCAACATAATTTTTGATTAGTAATATGTACTAAGAACTTAATTTGGACAACTTTAAGGCAATTTTCTGAGTATTTTGATTTTTGCACTTACCCTCAGATTCCAGATTTTCAAATAGTTGTATCTGGTAAAATGTCGTCCTATCCTAACAAACCATACATCAATGGAAAGCTTATTTATTCAGCTTTCAGATGATGTATAAATCACAATTTTGAAAAATTGACACTTATGACTGGTTTTGTGGTCCAGGGTCACATATGTACACAAACAACACTCTGATGCTTTGCGACTTCTCTTAGCTATGTACAATATCTCACAAAAGTGAGTACACCCCTCACATTTCAGCAACCATTTTAGTATATCTTCTCAAGGGACAATACTATAGAAATTAAACTTGGATATATTTTAGAGTAGTCAATGTGCAACTTGTATGGCAGTAAAAGGTTAATGTCCTCTGTCAACTCAACATACGGCCATTATTGTCAAAAAAGCTGGCAACAAAAGTGAGTACACCCTAGGGAAGTGATAACAGCTATGCCTTCGTTTAACCATGCAAGCCGTGTTCATGTTTTTGTCTGCTTGACAGGACCCATTAGAGCAGTTAAAATTTGGTGCTTTGAACTGTTCTCTCATGTGATACTGGATGTTCCAACATGGCACCTCATGGCAAAGAACTCTCTGAGGATTTAGAATTTAGATTGTTGCTCTCTTACAAAGTGGCCTAGGCTATGAGAAGGTCAATGTACCCTGAAACTGAGTTACAATACAGTGGCCAGAGGTCTGCAGAGTTTTCCAAGGTGGTTCACTCGGAACAGGCCTGTGAGGTGAATCATGAAGTTGGAATCCTCATGTTGTGCATCAGGTGCAGAAGATAAACAAAAAACAGACATGAGTGCTGCCAGCATTGCTTTAGAGGTTGCCCAGAGTGGAAGGGTCGGCTTTGTCGGAGGTAACTCGGACCCATCGCCGCACTGCAACAAAGTCAAGTTGGCATGGCTGAAATGTCACAGTCGAAGCCCCTTCTGAAGCTAGCTCACAAAAAAGCCTGCAACAGTTGCGAAAATTCTTCTCCCAGGCATGATTCCTAAGTGTGTATAGTGTTGATGGACTCTGGTCAAATCTGTTTGTCAGATGGTATACAGCATGTGCAGCATTTGTCACTGATAGAGATACCCAGAAATTGTCCTTTACATTCAGTCAGCATGGTGGTGGGCAGCATCAATGCTTAGAATTATGAGTGCTGCTGGTACTGAGAGCTCTTGGTTCAGTGAGAATGTGTGATTCATATGTGTTATGGCGTCAGTAGTGATTACCTCTAACACCTGAAAACTAGATGACAGCAGGTTTCCAATATAATAGTGACCCCAAACACACTGCCAAGATGACAACTGCCTTGCTAATGAAGCTGAAGGTGAAGGTGATGGGAGTGGCCAAAGTCTGTGCCAGACCTGAACCCTACTGAGCACATGTGGGGCATCCTCAAGCGGAAGGTGGAGAAGCACCATGTGTGTCTAACATCCAGCAGCTCCATGATGTCATTATGGAGGGTGGAAGGATGCCAGCAACAACCTGTGCAGCTCTGGTGAACTCCATGCCCAGGAGGATTAAGGCAGTGCTGAATGACAAATGGTGCCTCTACAATGTTGACACTTTGGACACAGTTTTGACATGTTCATAGGAGTGTACTCATTTTTGTTGCCAGTTATTTGGACAATGATGGCTATATGTTGAGTTATTTTTTGAGATAGTAAATTTATTACTTCTACATACAAACTTATTATTCTCCTTAATATATATCCCAGTTTCATTTGTGCAGTATTGTCCCTTGAGAAGATATACTAAAATTGTTGCTGAAATGTGAGGGGTGTACTCACTTTTGTGAGATACTGTATGTATGTACGTATGTATGAGCAATATCACACTCATAGCTGTGTGATATCGCTCTATATCAGCATGGCTGTGATTCACCATGCTGTTACATAGCGATATTGCATGGCTACGAGTGTGATTTTGTGCTTATACAACAGTTCAATGGCACAAGTAAAGAAATAATAAAAAAGAAACAATCACTCAGTGTCTTAAAAAAACAATTGACAGTTACTAATTCAAAAACGTCACTTTAGAACTAGTAATGAAGGAATGTTGAGATCCTCCATTGAAAGCTTATTGTATTATGTTCAGTAGAGTATTATGAAACAGAGATGGACTGAGCATGTGTGATTACTAGGGGTGACCCTGAATAGTCGAAGATTCGATGCTTCGATAGGAGGAGCCTGATTCGACTACCAATATCACAGTCGAATATTTTCTGGGTATTATGATCATGCCATTTTGGCAATATGGGGGTGCTCAAATGTCTGATTTCACACAGAACTACCAGTTAAGTTAATATATAGCCTATTAAAATAATGCTGTAAATAAGAATCTGAAAAGAAAGAAGCTTTGAATAAATATTTCAACGTGCGTGAATAAATCCAACTATAAATCCAAACAGATTTAAAGGGGTCCTATTATGCTTTTTCACTTTTTGAATTTTAGTCAGTGTGTAGTGTGTATGTTTGGGCATAAAACGATCTACAAAGTTACAAATCTCAAAGTCCACTCCAAAGGGAGATATTTCGTTTTTAAAAAAATCCCTTTTCAAGAACTACAACGAACGGCTCGTTTGGACTACAAAGTTGTTTCCCCATGACCTTGACATCACAGTTGTAAAATCGCACAAAATTTAGATGGTTGGGGAGTGGAGAGCACTGATTTGAGCCTCTGCTTACGTTTCAGTAAATCAAGTTTGATTTATATCACTAATTTCAGTGGAAATAACTGTTTTCAAAAATTTTGGATGTCATTTTCATTTCATCTTGCGTAATGTCTGATAAAGCAGCGTTTGTGAGCGGAGCTCTGTTTTGTGTATAGAGTTACCGGGGAAACCTCGCTCTCTCCCGCTCCAACAGCGCCTCCTGCTGGAAGAGAATTTGCTGCCACAAATAGTGTAAATCTGTGGGACTATGGTATAAATAAATTCAACTGTATACTGTATAACAGTTTCACTGCAATTCATGTTATAATGTTATAATTAAAGAACAATAAACATAATACATACTACCATTGCACTTATCTGTACATAGTCAATGCAGTTATTTTTAAGCTGTTGTTGACATCCCATCTAAAACGTGATTTAGCCAGAAAAAACAACAACAACAATAACATTACCACTTTAATATGTCTTGCAATATCCGTGCGTGCAAAAGTTCTGCAGGATCCTCTTGTTCAGTATTCTCGGGGTCTGAACTGATATGGCAATATTGACGAACTTGCTGTTCTGGCAAGGGGCGGGGCAATATTGAAACGCCGTCTAAGCTGTTCGCCAATGACAACTCACTGGGACAGCTAACCAATCACAACACATTTTGTTTTTGGAGCGGGCATTAGCATCAAACCAGACTAATCGAGCTGTTGTTGTCAGGCTGGGGAAGAAGAGTATTTGACAATAAATTATGTGAAAAATAATGCGATTTTCGAACCACCAAGCATGAGAGCATGTTCTAGTACACCCCCCAAAACAAAATCAAGACTTTGTAAAAGAGCATAATAGGACCCCTTTAAGTTAAATTTCACTTTCCATAATCCGTGACCGACAGAGGCGCATCTTGGCGGCAGGGATTTAGTTCTTTAACAAGGCTCAAATTGAGGCAGAGTGAAAGACTGGATTTTTTTCAATCAGGTACCCTACCCTACAAGTGATTTCAAAACATTTCAGCCGGTTCATATATATCGTGTATATTATTTTTCTCGTATAAGATGAATTTGGTGAGTTACGCTGCAGTAAAGCACTTACCCAGGTAACAAAAATGTGTTCCAAGAACATTTTGCTAACATTCCCACTAAGTTATGAAAACGTTATTTCTGAATGTTTTGTAAACATTCAAACCGTCCAGTTTTTTTAACGTTTGAGGAACATTCTAATTTACCATTGTCATAACATTATGAGAACCTTATATTTAAATGTTCTCTCTGTTTGAAACACCCATATTTTGTTATAAGAACGTTTTCTCTTACCATTACGAGCACCTCAGTCATGTACAAATAACATAAAAAAATGTTTTGAGACTGTTGTTCTAAGAACGTTTTCTCTTACCATTACGAGAACCTCAATCGTGTACAAATAACATCAAAATAACATTCCGAGAATGTTGTTATAAGGCCGTTTTCTTTTTAACATTACAAGAACCTCAATCGTGTACAAATAACATTAAAAAAAACATTCCGAGAGTGTTGTTCTAAGAACGTTTTCTCTTACCATTAAGAGAACCTCAATCGTGTACAAATAACATCAAAAGAACGTTCCAAGAATGTTGTTATAAGACTGTTTTCTTTTACCATTATGATAACCTCAGTCGTGTACAAATAACTTTGAAAGAACATTCCAAGAATGTTGTTATAAGAATGTTTTCTCTTAAGGTTAAGCCGGGCTCACACTACAGGAGTTTTAAAATCCTAACCGATTATGAAATCTGGCTGCAGCACACACATAAGGAGAATCTTCGCAGATTTTCTTCCCTCAAATCTTAAACATGCACACACTACAAGATTTGAATATCGTGGCGCATCACACACTACAATATATTATTAAGATTATCATGCCAGACTGAGCGCCTCACGTGATCTCACGCAGCAGCTCGTCAGCAATGTTTACATATGTTAGCTAGCATGCTAGCAGCTTTCTGCACTCATGGTACGTTCAAAAATGAGATTTCACCCCGGCGCTTCTCTTTCTCCTTACGGTTGTGATACGTTTTCGACACATTATACAGACAGTGTTACTACAAAACTTCAAGAATCCGTTTCCTCCATCTCCACTATCCAATGGACCTGTGCAGCAGCTGTTTTGCGGTCGCACATTGGCTATTGTGAAAGTACTGACATAATCAGCCGTCATTATCCCGATTTAAATGTTAAATATCAAACATGTTTGATATGATCGGGGTGGCCCCGATTTGTGTACGAGCAGATCGGGAGGTGCAAGGTTCGATCTGTGAACGCCTCACATTACCAGATAATCCGCGCCGAACATCGGGACCGATCGAGGTGCTCGACAAGATTTTTCCTCCGATTCTCGGGAGGGGGAAATCGGGGCGAAATCGGCCTAAAAATCCTGTAGTGTGAGCCAGGCTTTACAAGAATGTAAATCAACCATTAATAACATTGTTAGAACATCCAATAAACATTATTTTAAGAATGTTCTGTCCTAACCTTTAAATACCTTTGAAACAACGTTAATGAAAGTTGTAGGAACGTTCCCTGTTAGCTGGGTATCACTTCCGCGCACAGCGCGAGCAGGACAAACAACATTGCGGAATATTAATAACTAGGCTATGACTGGGACTGTCATAAACATAACATTATGATGAGAACACTATTATAATAAAACGCTGTGAATTTTTAGAGCTTAGTTGCCGTGTTTCTGCACGTTGTTGCGTGAAGAACGTGTCAATAAAAGGAGTTCATTCAGAGCCGCGCAGACACATTCATGTGCATTCGGGGCATTTTGTGCTGATAGCCTAAGTCGTAATCTTAACGTTATGTTGTATAAATAAATGTAAATAACAGCTCAAAACAGAAATGCAGAACATTAATAACTACTGTCATATACATAATGTTATAATGAGAGCACTATTGTAAAAAAATGTTGTGAATTCTTAGGGTTTCGCTGATGTTTAATGTTAACTATCTTTTAATCAAAACATAAACATTATTTACCCCGTTTGTATCTGCAAGGCGTGTTACATATTTTCCCTGTGTGTTAACATTAGTAATTATGACAGTCCAATGTCTGACTTGACTCTTGGTAATGTATTTTGCCCACGCCAACATATGATTCGACTATCAGTCGACTATCGGCAAGATTCGAAAATTCTGATTCGACTATGAAAATCCTTAGTCGGGGACACCCCTAGTGATTACCTGCATCTGATGCAACATTCATTCTTCAGCTCAATCTCATATTCACAATAAAAAATCAGTTAAACCCTTTAACGCGTACAATCACACCGGTGTGATCAGTCTTGGCTGGTCCCTGGAGCGTACGATCACACCAGTGTGATTAGAACGTTCAGTGAGTCACGTCATCAACTGCTGAATTCAAATCTGCTTTCGCGCATTGGCTGGCGCGGAGCCAGATCAGACGCGCGAGCGCTTGTCATATTATCACAAATATTCAGTGTTTTCAACCATATAATGCTTATTTTAGGTTTAAGACATTTAAATACACATAAGTACAAGCAAAACCATACATTTAGGCCTGGTTTCACAGACAGGGCTTAGACTAAGCCAGGATTAGGCTATAGTTCAATTAGGACATTTAAGTCATTTTTATAAATGTGCCTTAGACAAAAACATTACTTTTGTCCGTCTTGACACAAAACAAAGGCATTGATATATTTTAAGATCAATCAGTGCAAGTTTCTTTCAGTTGAAACAGCTCAGATTTACATTTTAGTCTAAGACTAGGTTTAAGCCTTGTCTTTGAAACCAGGGGTTATAGTTTGTAAAATACACGCTGATGTCTATGGAAGCAGCAATAATGATCCTTACAAATATAATCTGACGACATGTTTTATTGATATCATGTGTAGATAACTTTAAAGTTTACTCTGCTCTTCTCCCAGTTTAACCGGAGCCTTACTTTAACGTGTTTCGGGAGGAGAGGATGAATTTATATGTTGTTAATCCCACAGCTCGGATTCAGCGCGAACAAACATGGCGGCGCCCATCACCCGGTATAGATCAACTGACATGGTCATTATAAAAGTATTTAAACTACCAAATACATTTACTTGCACATATTTCAGAATCAGAATATCAGATATTTCATAATATAGTGAGTATGTTTGTGAATATTAATAATCAAAAAAGGAAAAACGAAATAAAAGCGATACATGTGCCATACAGTGCTATTGTGGCTGCGGTGTGTCACATGACAAGCATGATGCGTCGCCATGGAAACAATACATTCTAAAATAACGGTCGCCTAAAAAAACTCACGCTGGGGGCTCAGCTAGAATATTTTAAACTCACGTGTGAAAGGGTTAATGTCCGCTGAAGAAAGATATCTTTGTCGTACTATCCTTTCAGTTGTTAAGGGATTTCTAGGATAACATTGGTCAATGCGTCTGTGTTGTTGAACGTAAAAATAATGTTCTGTTTACAATCTTGTTTCAGCCCCTTTCAATATAAAAGTCTGCTATTGACTCATAAGGACGGCAGGGTTGCCAGGTTTTCATAACAAAACCCGCCCAATTTCTACTCAAAACTAGCCCAAAACTAGTCCAATCGCGTTTTCAAGGGGGGTCCAACGGTAAAAATCACGTTTCCAGGGGGTAAAATACACATTTTTTGCAGGGGTTCCCCTGGTAAAATTTGCATTCCAGGGGTTAAATATCATGTTATTGGGGTCACTTCAATCCACGGACATGAAAAACAACCAGCGGAAACAGTATTAAAGTATCCCAATTCCCCGGGAAAACCATCTAACTAAACAATGTTACTAAAATCACCATTATGAGCACACACACCTTTCTCAATACCAAAATACTATTATTAATTAAATACTACTACTATTATTTATATTATTTATATAAAATATTATTTATTGAACAATAATTTTTAATAAACAGTAACAACAACAGCCGTTATAAAAGTTGCTAAGCGATTCAGCCTACAAAAGTTTAAAGTTACATAAAAATATAAAGCTATGAAACTTTGCCCTCAGCCAAAACCTATTTGCTCTGGAACAAATAATAGATTAATGAAACCAAATTATTATTATATTTACTTAAAACAGATTGTATCTCATGTTGTAACCACTATAGAGACATCAGAATCAGCGGCAAATTCCAGAAGAACTGGCCGAGGTAAGGCTGCTCTTGGTGGGTTTATGAGTGTTGAAAGGCCGCTGATATCCTGGAGCTCACATCTCTGAAAACATTGAAGCAAATTTTCAAACAGGCACTATCTTCATAAACAAACACATATTTGAAGTTTAAACAACTACATTTTCAGCTAAAAAATTCTTAAAACTATATTCCATGACACAACAACAGTAGTATTTGTAAAATTATATTGTTATCGTTATATGTTGTTAAATTATAGTGGATTTGGGCATTCGCCATAACACTCGCTGTGGGAAATGCCGCAAGCGGAGTGTTACAAATTGTGAAACGGACCCGTGACAATAATGGGTGAATATCTCATGGTTGGAAAGACCTCTCAGCCAGTCAGATTCGAGGACCAGAACTGTTGTATACCCCCCAAAACAGACATGAATGTACATTTCCGCATCAACGAACAAATTGGCCAGCAGGCACATGAAGAAAGAGTCTTTGTACGCTGTTTCCATGCCAAAGTAAACAGAATGGCACCTTTTGTGGTCCAACGTTACAGGTGGATAAAAATCTTTGAGAAGGGTGATGACAGACAGTTCTGGGTCACTCTGGCGTGTCCCCAGTACGTAGGCAGTGTGATGGTTTGAGTTGGCACATATTAGTGACACATAGTCCTCTTGTCCTCCTATGACTGAAATCTGTTTCCTTAGCCTGTTACTGGTAATCAAACTAAATTGCTTGACTTCTTCTCTGCTGTCCAAGAAAGCAGTAAGGGCAATTTAAGTTTGAGTTTAGATGGTTTCACTTGAAAGGTCCTAATGACCGAAGAAAACAGTACACAGAGCTAAAATGTTGTTATGCACACTCAGATTAATTTCCGATTGCCGTGATTCAAGTGTAATTAAACAATGCGTTTATTCATTCAATAAGTGTTTCATGCTGTTTTGGCAACTGCAACTTGGAGACTGTAAACCCAAAAGAGCTCTAGGTTTTTTGTGTGTTTTAATGTTCATTGAGGAAAGTTGATGGTAATGATTTTTTAAATTTAATTTGGAACTTTATTAATGCATGTGGTTGTTCATTTCCCATCTCTGCATGATTGCACTGTACAAATACAAACCCATTTTAGTTAGACTAATTTCCTTGCACATAAAACAAAATAAAATAAAATACACAAATATGAATTCTAATGTAATTACAGATTGAATGAATCTTGACATAAAATGTACCAGTCCCAAAGGTAAAAGCTCAACTAGAGGCAACACTGAAAGCATTGACCTCGGTTTGTTGGTCTTAGTTTAGATACAGATCTTTGCGGTCTTGGGCCTGAAATGGATCCGTCCCGGTCCTAGATTCCAGAGGGTTAGTGAGTTTTAGTCAGTGTGGCCAGACTTCTGATTTTAGCCTGAAGATGAAATATGAGGATAAGTTGCACGTCTGTACATTAACCAGCTACTTTCTTTTTCAGCTATGTCACTGTGTCTACACACAGAGTCTTGAGAAGTCTACTGATAGGCCTGCATCAGTAATTGCGTTCAGCCTGGTATTTCACTACCATTAGCATGCTATCTGATTAGCATGAAGCTAATTACTGTTTTAAAAGAGACGCAGATGGAGGCTGGTCCATTACACTTGTCCGTTTTAATTTGGGCTCCACGCTGAGAGAATATGACTTGCAGACACCAGCCTTCAAATTGAAACCAGGTCAAAGTACACTGAATTACAGGGTACTGTGCATGCCTTAATGTTAGGTTAAAAAAGAAATTTTGATGTTCAGCTCAACTCTGGAACCATTTTGGGAGGCCCATGTGCCCCTTTGGCACATATATGAACAGACACTTGAGTATACACACACATATACACACTCACTGCATCTATTCTCAGCTCCTGAGTGTAGCAGACACAATAAAACAGCACTGATACTTGAAGCACCCACCAGAACCATTTCATCCCAAATGGATTCAGACACAGTCGGTAGTGGGAGCGGAGGCCCAATCATAGGCTGTAATTTCAGCACATTTATCTCATTTCCTGTGCGCTTTGTCTTTCTCTGCAATAATGGGGTAAGTAATTGGAATAGACTCCAGATAATGGGGAATTCTGACCCTGCCATTCCGTTGCAAGACTGCAAGGATGCTTTGTGGCGACAAGGCAGAAAACTTGGGCAGTTTGCGGTTTCTTACACAAGCACTTGGAGTCAGTAAATGGGGTAATATTGTATTCTGTACTCTGCTTGTGCTCTGATTGCATTTGAAATAGTGCTGGATCAGGCCAAGCATGGTTTCATCTTAAGGGAAATCAGACCAATGAGGACATGTCTAATAGGAGATTAATGTACCTTCTGACAAAGATAATATAAGAATATATCAGTTTTGTGCAATTTGTTTTTCAGCAATTACAATTTACAAGTTTTTTCTGAGGTATGGATATTACGCAGATGAAATCAAGAGACGATATGGAGTGCTTGTGGAAAATAATGTGTGCAAATGACCAAATTTCACTTAAAAGATTACTTAATGTCCCTCTTTTGCCACATCACTGACTGACCGAAAACTGTTCAGTTAAATATATGGATCTTGCATGTAAATGTACAACTGTTCAAAAGTTTGGGTCAGTTAAAATTCTTTTGAAGGAAAATAAAGCTTTTATTGAAGCAAGGATGTATTGAATTGATCAAAATTGGCAGTAAAATTTATATTTTTAAATAATGCTGTTCAGAGAATGAAAAAAAGTTTCCACAAACATATCAAACAGTACAACTGTTTTCAATGTTTATTATAATAAGAAATGTTTCCTAATAAATATACTAAAATTATGTGACACTGAAGACTGGAGTAATGACTGCTGAAAATTCAGCTTTTCCATCACAAGAATAAATAACATTTTAAAATAGCCTATATTCAAATAGAAAACAGTTCTTTTAAATTGTAATTATATTTAATGATAATACTGTTCTTTACAGTATTTTAATGAAATAACTGCAGCCTTGGTGAGCACAGACAAAAACATTAAAAAAATTGCACCAACCGTACTTTTGAACGATATAGTGTAAGTGTCCACTATATATAATTCTGTAGCCAAATATTACCATGTATATTAATAATACAAGATGAGGATGATCCAGACATTAAACAAGGGCATAATAATATATATCTAAAATAATAAAATGAAATAATATGTATCTAAAGAGGCACAACTAATTGTTCTAATGGTTATAATAGTTCTATAAGAAACAAAGCTTGTAGCACTAGCTGTTATGGTTTTTGTACTGAGTCACAGCTGAACAGCTCTTTATGCTTGCGATTACATGCCTGATAGGAATATTTGTGTCTTTTTGTGAATAGTTGCAGCAACTGATTGACAATAATCATGGACGTCAAAAATGTAATTTTAGGTACATAACTAAAATTCAAATTAAGATATTTTATATATTCAGATTTAATATTTTAAATGTTATTACATGCACACTGTATTCCCACACCACAAATGTGTAAAAACCAGCTCTTATAGGCAATATCTAACATAGAGCACTGTGTATTTGATGTATTCACATAAGTGCACATCAGCAACTGTTATTCCAACCAGAGCATTTTTAAGGCCCCATTAGATTGGTTTTTACTGCAATGAAAATAAGCAAACACATTTCCAAGCTCCACTGTGGTCTGGGAAATTAGGATTTTATGCAGCTACAGTATTTCCACTTAGTTTCCCTCATTCCAAACTGTAAACAAACGCTTAGGAAAGATTCCTGTATTTCTTATCATTCATTTGAGATGACAAACGGAGTCATAAAGCATTATCTCTGAAATAAATTTTGCCTGTTAAAACCCCACGTTTTCTCCTGATCTTCCTGGGAATCAGAGATCCAGTTTCAGTCTTGTTATTGTGTGGATGAGGCCATTTCTCCGTATATAGCCCATAAACATCACATTCAGACGCAAACATTTCCTCCCACTGTATTTAATGAGAGTTGAGTTTGGAAATGGTTTGGTTGATGGGAAACACAACCATGCAATTACAGTGCACAGGCTGAAATGAGTGTAACCTAACCTTGGCTGTAGTGTGTCATACAGGCCAGAGTGACTGCATGCATTTACAGATTGAGATGTGAATTTTAGCCTTTTGATTGTGTGATGTCATTTTTAAACAAAAACTGAAATCAGAAATGACAACAAAAACACCATTACGTAAAGTGTCTGCTGTTATTGGTTGTCTCTAAACAAGCTGTCAGTGTGCTGCTGTCGTTTTGCCATTCAGCTGAGTAATTTTCTCCCCCCTTTTAAAGCCATATGTTATTTTTGGATGAATGGCCCCAAACCCTGCCAGCCCTCTAACACAATGGAAATGCCAGAACACTCTTAATCCTGTAAGAATCCCAGTGATTTGAACACAATGGAAATGCCAGAACACTCTTAATCCTGTAAGAATCCCAGTGATTTGAACTAATCCACCTCTATGCCGGCAATTTACCTTCTCCCATAGCATGACAGTGTCTAAAACAGAAATTATAACTCTGTATCTCTTTACTTTTATCTGCACCTTTTTTCATTCAAGATACCACCATGCCACTTCAATGAAGGTGCTGTGTGTTCAACTATGTCGTGACGGCCAGACATCAGTTAAGAAATCTCTTTAAGGATGAAACAGATAATAATGTTTCTGTCTGTTGCTGCTCTTCCATGGTAGTTGTGGGTGTCCATTGACACGTGAAGGACAGACCTTTAGCTGGAGAGGGAGGTGGGGACATACAGATGAGTCCTGGAGATGAAATGAAACATCTTGTAAGTCCTTGTATAATATTTTTTTTTTCCTCATTATTTTTTTTTCTCTGCAGAAATGAATATTACTTTTGAAAACTAAGTTTAAATCATGTACGGTAGCATTCTGAAGTTTGGGGTCAGTAAGTTTGTTTTTGTTTTTTTTAGACAGAAAGAAAAAAGAAAGAAAGAAAGAAATGCTTTTAATCTGAATGCTTTTTGTGCAGAAACTGACTTACTGCATTTGCATAATGCTACATCCACACCACTAGGTGTCAATATAAGAAACATAGGTATCCTCTGACCAATGAATCTGTCAAACAAGAAAGTTAAGAAATCCAATTCAAAGTTTTCTTGCATGATTCCAGAGCATCACAGCTCTTTCCATGGCCTCAAAAAGGAGTTTGTGCATTCCTATACATCATGTACTCCGTCAGAGGACACCCTTTAAGTAAGTGACCATTTAAAACATTTTCTTGAGAGGACATCATATCTAATTCCATCTGCTGACTTCACACAGGCCAGGTCTAGACCTGTTTCTCTCAGTCTGTCTCTCTGCTCTTCATTGTTTTGTCCTACACTATGCAGTGTGCTTGACTAAAACTAAAACCATAAAAAACATTTTTGTTACTTGAAATAAAATAAATGCTAACTGAAATAAAACCTACAAACGTATACTTATTTTATTTCAGCTAGTAGCCAAGGCAACATTTCTCATTTTCATTTAGTTTAACTTACTAAAATAGTGAAAACGAAAACAAATAAAAGAACGGAAATACAAAAATAACTAATATATTAATAAGAAGAACTATAACAGTATCTCTGTGATACTAAAATAACACTAATGCCTGACAGCGAGCTGTTTGAGGGTGTTCTTGCCACAAACAGGAGGAGGAAGTGGATGATTTGCTGGGGGGGTTGGAGTAGGTAGAGCAACTTTGTCCTTCCAAACTAATTACCCTGAAAACAAACAGCAGTAAAAGTAGGCCAGTTATACTTACTGCAGGAAGATGTTTGGCTTGGCATTTGTATGTGAATCTAAACTCCTGGCTTTCTTTGTGTTTGTGTTTGTTTATATATATATATTTAAGACTTTTGTCTTTGCTGATCCAGTTTTAGTCTGATTTGTATGTCCACGACTAAAATTTTGTTCACTGTTGTTCATTTTAGGCATTTGTTTTGTATAATTTTCACCAGAAGACTGTGCATAGTCTCCACACCCCTACCCACCCAAACAATTTCTGCTCTCTGTCTCTCTTTCTATCTCTTTTTCTCTCTATTCTCTCTTTCTAGGATAAGTATTACAGTTAATCAGATTATCACTCTCTTCTCTGAAAGGACTCAGTAGTTAGGCAGATAAAAGGACAACCCAGAGTCCCCAGGGGTCCTGACAGACAGGGATCAAAGGAGTAGCTGATTAGCCAAAGCAATGTCGCTTTGATACCAGAAAGAAAGTGAGATAGAAAGACGGAGCAACAGAATGAGAGAGAATTCAGATGGATGACAGTGTTTCATCCCATGTTTCAGCAGATGTCTTGGTTTACCTGCTACAGAGTCATCTCTTTGTCCTCTCTGTGGTAGGTCATACCTTGCTTTTATTCTTTCCTACAGCAGCAGGAAAAGACACTCTTGATCTTTCTTCTATTCAGTGTTCAATTAAAAATGAGTGCGTTTGTGGGAATTTTTGTACATACGATAGGCTAAGTGTCAATTATGAACCTCACCCTGTCTTGTCTTGTTTAGGCTTTAGAGGTCAAAGTTCATCTTGCTCTGATAAACTTCATTCCATTAGTTTGATTGTGACTGAATGGCAAAGCTTGGCAGGAAGCAGTGGATAAAGTCCAGAGTGAAAATGTAATCCTCTCACATACACACATTCAAGCTTACATAAATCACAAGTTCACGACAGCGCTCAGGTGATCTTTGTGCCACCCACAGGTTCAAGAAAGTTAGTGCACTTGATCTCAGAAACTACAAGACACCCGCTATAGCCACATACACTGAAGCACTGAAGGGCAAACTCTTTTTCTTGAAATATTTCTAGTCTCTTCATTAGCAGAATGTGTATGTGGGCTTAAAGCTTAACACATTCAATGAATATATCACCCAAAATTAAAGTTAGTCTGTGATAACAGGCTGAAAATGAAGTTATTTTTTGAATCTTTACCTCCAACAAGATGTTAACCACTGTGACTGAATGACTAAGTTAATTTGGTTCACCATTTGAACTCAAAATTTCAGACTATTGCCTCACAAATCTATGATATTGTATGGCTTGAGGATACTTGGAATTGTATGCTTGGACAGTTATACAAAAGTATTACATTAGATGTTTTTTTGTTTTTTTATTTTTGTTTCTTTTGGGAGCTTGGCATTGTCACTGTGACCTGTTGTAGTACGAAAAATTGTGTGAATATTTTCGTACACATAAAAAATTCAAGCCGCTTTGGAACCACATAAGAATGGGTAAATAATGGCCCTTTTTTTTTAAATAGTTAGTTGGCGTAAGAGAAACCTATTAGGCCCCAATATAAAAATTAATTAGAAGAATGCATGTGTGTGATTCGGGCCAAACAAAAGTGTTTTAGAATTTTTTTGGTAGTTCAAAACCTTTCTTTATAGCATATTATATATATGATCAGATGGTTTCTTAACTGCTATTTTCACACTGTGGCGTTGGAATATTTGAAAACCATATATCATTGAATAGCTTTACCGCTGAGTGAGAAAAAAAAAGAACTTCGCCTTGAGTACATCGTACTGCTTTGTTTTTATTTTAAAACATGATATCAGGTTTATATAACCAGCTTATTACTGCTGTTGAAGTTGTGCACAAACATCCATCTGGCATGCCGAAAAATCATTTATATGTTTATCTTTGTGAGCAACTGCATGTTAGACAAAAGTCTGTTTTCTGGCTTTGTCTGTCAGTTATTGGGTCTGTGAGGCAGACGCTACCGTCTCTCATATGATCACACCAGCTCTGAATGCATGACCATCTGCCTTCATAGTAACTGCAGGACACACACATTTATTTCAGTGAAGTCACATGCATCCACCCATATGCAGACACATAGCTGGCTGTACTCCAGTGCTATCTGGTAGTGAGTAGATGCAGAGAAGCTGGAGAGTGTGGCTGAGATAGGAGCCTCTCTCCTGGGCTTTTAGAGTCTGACCTCAGTCTGCCTGGAGCTACTGAGTGAGATTGAGAAACAGTTCAAACTGAAGCACACCTCTTTACTTAGTTACATACTTGACCCCCAATAGTGTAATGGAGGGAAAGACAGACAGATAGATTAAGTGCATGTGTGTATATTTCTTTGTCAACTTTTTAGTCAAGCATCTGATTGTTTAAAATATATTAATGGTTTTATTCAGCAAGGACACATTAAATTGATCAAAAGTGACAGTAAAGACATTAATAATTTCACAAAAGATTTCTATTTCAAATCAATGCTGACCTTTTGATCTTTTATCAAAGAATCCTGAGAAGAAAAAAAATCACATTTTTCACACAAATATGAAGCAGCACAATTGTTTTCAATATTGATAATAATAAGAAATGTTTCTTGGGCAGCAAATCAGCATATTAAAATGATTTCTGAATGATCATGTGACAGTGAAGACTGGAGTAATGGCTGCTAAAAATTCACAAAAATAAAGAACATTTAAAATGTATTAAAATAGAAAGCAGTTTTTTAAAATTACTGTTTTTACTGTATTTTCGATCAAATAAATGCAGCCTTGTTGACCATAAGAGACTTTCAAAAACATTAACAAATCTCAGCGACCCCAAATTTTAATGTGGTTGTGTGTGTGTATACACAAGTAAAAGAGGGATGCATCAAAACACGTTTCTTCATATCTCTCAAATGCTCACTTAAGATACCATGACCCTTCTCTGGCAAGTGCAGCTACAAATGTCCATGTCTCTAAAACTATTTTCTTCTCTGTCTAGGAATGTTATCTGGTGCCCTTCTCCTCCTTAATGGTTCCATCTCACTACAGATTGAACAGACTATTATCTGGATAGAAGGGGATTTTCAGTGGACTGCATGGATATTGGAATTCAAGAGACAGTTCACTTTAAATGGAAGTTTTGTCTTTATTTCACCCTCATATGACTTTCTTTCATTCTTGAAGAATGTTCATAATGCTCGTTTCTGTAAAGTGGATAGTACTGGCTAATTTTGGCTAATTCTTTCAAATAATGTTTGCAGAATTAAGTTTTTTTGCTGAATTCGTATGATTTTTGCTAAATCGTACGTTTTTTCCCCACAATTGAGTCCCCCAATTCGTATGAATTAGTACGAATGACCTACCCCTAAACCTACCAAGCACTGGGGTCTAGACAAATCATACACTTCATAAAATATGTACGAATTGGTCATAAAATAGCGTTGGATAGTGACCAAAAAGGATAAAAAAAACAAACAAACATCATATTAATAATCCATGTGCTTTATTCCAAATCTTCTGAAGTCATACAATAGCTTGTGTGAGAAACAAGCTAAAATTTAAGTTTAAAATTGTGGTCACTATTCATATTCATTATATGGAAAGAATACCTAGCATTCTGCTATATATAAGTCCTTTGTGTTCCATGAAAAGTCATGTTTCAAATGGCATAAAGGTGAGTAAATACTGACAGAGTTTTTATTTTTGGGTGAACTTTTGCTTTAAGCATATAGTTATGCAGTTCCAGCCAAAACACATACTGAATATGACCACCAGGTTGCTATGTGACACATACAGAAACACACACATACAAACATCACTGAAAGCCTTAATAAGTTGCAGAAGACGTGCATTACATAACGCCTGAGACCCTAAGAAACATAAACCGCACACAAAGATGGTTAAACAAACACGTGCACTTACTCAAACACTGACCCTTAGAAAGCTTTTAGGACATTTTATGAGCACTCTCCCAAGATTACATGCTTATGACACACCCTGTAGAGACATGTTCCCTAAATGTTTCAAGAATGAATGCTAGCATACACATGCACACCAAAGTACAGGCCAAGCAGAGAGTAAACACAACCCAACTGTCCTTGAGCATTTGTTTGTGGCAGCTCTTAAAGTGCTGACATTTATTGGGTTTGGTTTTTCTTTCATTGGGCTTTTAGCCGCGTTTGAATCAGGCTTTAGTCCCTTTAATCTCTTTCAAACTTTGTTAATAGGACTCTCCGTTGTCCACACTTGTCTCGGATGAAAGCGTTATAAACAAACTGCTGACTTCATATCCTCTCATACCTCAAATATCTGTGCTTTAAAACTATAGTGTGCAATTTCTTTGCCATTAGTGTCACTAGTTGCAACTGTCTATTTTGGTGTCAAAAATGCAAGTTTACACGCTTGAGAAAATTTGCAATGTTTTTATACATGGTGATCACTGTATCTTATTTGTATGTTTAATATACTGTAGCATACACTACCTTTACCACTAATTTGGTAAGTTGGCTCAAGGAAAAATTCTAATTATTGTTTATGTTGAAAACATCTTAATAACATCCTTATATCAAATATTTTGCTGCTTAATATTTTTTGTGGAAACTGTGATACACTACCATTCAAAAGTATGAGGTAAGATCAATCAATCAATCTTTTATTCAGCAAGAACACATTCAATTGATCCAAAGAGACAGTAAAGATATTTATAATATTACCTTAGATTTCTGTTTCAAAATAATGCTGTTCATCGAAATTTCTGTTTAATTAAAATTTTGAAAACAAAATTGTATGACAGATTCCAGAAAAATATTAAGTAGCAAAGCTGTTTTCAGCATTGATAGTTAATAACTGAGCACCAATAATAACTGATAATAATTAAGCAGCAAATCAGCACATTAGAATGATTTCTGAATGATCGTGTTACACTGTTACTATTGTAAATACTAATAATATTTCACAATATTACTGTTTTACTGTATTTTTGATCAAATAAATGTAGCCTTGATGAGTTTAAAGGACTTCATTAAAAAAATAAAAAGAAATGAAATAATCGTAATTATTCTAAAGTTTTGACGGGTAGTGTATATATACAGATGCTCCTGTTGCACAGCAAATTACAACCAGATTTTAATACTTAATAATAAAATGCATGTGTGTATTGTGTGTGGGTGTTTTTGTGTTTTTATGTATGTTGGTGTTAGGCTTGTAGATTTCTGTGTTTGTATGTTTTGTCTTGTACTCTTTTGAGGCCTGCAGTTCTGACCTCTGACTTCTGTCCTTTGTTCCCTCTCTCCAGTGGCAGAATGAAAGCGAGCAGCGCATCTCTCCTGCCGATTATCTCCATCTCTCCAACTGTGCCGAAGCGACTGAGGAGATTCGTGTTCTTTTGTGAGATTAACAAAACATTGGTTTAACGCAATCACATGCAGCTCAAAGTGTTCATAGGCCTGTGAATATAGATAGAAATAATTTTAAATATTTCTATATATATATATATATATATATAATATCTTTCTTCCTTAGATCATAAAATGAGATGTGTAGCAGATATTTCAAGCTATTTTTATACAATGAAAGTGAATGGTGTCTTGTGGCTGTCAAGCTCTAAAAATGACCAAAAATCATCATAAAAGAGTCATAATAGTAGTCCATATGACTCTTGTGCTATATTTGAAGTCTTCTGAAGTCATATAATAGTTTTAACTGCAGAAAATAGAAATGAATAGCAACTTTATTTAGCAACTAACGATTAAATTTAGGTCTTTTCCTGACGTAAAGCTATTGTATGGGTTAGTGTTATTTAGTATTATTTATATAGGCCTACTACTATAGGATTTATTAATAATTTGAATATTTAAATTTTTTCAGTTTTCATTTTATTTTGTGTTTTAGTATTTTTCGTAATTTGCTTGTCATTTTATTAGTATTTTTGGTATTTCTATTTAACATATATATTTTTTAATTTTCATTTTTTTAAATTAATTTTAGTACTTCAAATTGAACTTATTTCAGTTATTTTTCAAGGAAATATTTCTGTTTTTTAAAGTATTTATTTGGTTATAAAATTAAAATTTTATGTTATTACAGCTTTTTTTTCAATTAGTAAAAACCTTTTTTAATAACAAAAACTCAAAAAAAGGTCAAACTTTTTCACTGTCATTGTTTAAGCTGCTCTTTTCTATACATTCTGCTAAACTTCTTTTGTTTTCGTTCCACATTAGAAAGAAAGTCAAACAGGTTTAGATCAACACAGGTAAATGATGACAAAGTTCTGATTTTGGGGTGAACTATCCCTTTAAAAACAAATCAATTAGTCTTTTTCAAAATGTTTTTATAAATACACACGTTAAACTCTGTTACCGTCCCATGTGTACCTAACAAGACCCATTCGGTGACCTTTGACCTGAGCCGAGTAATCGTAGCCCAAACATGTCTCCTCCTGTGCCAACAAGACTGGTTTGAGTTACACTTTTAACAGGCAGGTTTAAAGAGGGCAGAGGGAGGTGGAGTGTGGAACAGATCAAAAGTTCTTTCCTAAATGTCCTTTGTCGTGACTTTGCCGTGTTTGATGTCTACGCTGTTGACTCTCTCACTCTTTCTCTACCTCGCTTTCTCTCTCTCTCTCTCTCTCTCTCATTTCAAAGAGAGAGAAGAGTCATCTACCTCCCGCAGTCTGCCAACACACAGACTACCAGGGGAAGTGAGGGAGCGAAAAGAAAGAGGAAGAAAAAGATAACTGGAGAGATTGGACAGTCGGGAGCTTTTGAAGAGAAGAAAGACCAAATTCTGCCCCAAGAACAGTGATAACGGACATGGGGTCTCACCGGGGGATGGGCCGGAGGGGTATATATGAAATATGAAAGAAGTGAGCGATTTAAGAGTGATAGAAAGCTTTCAAATGTATATTTAAATGCTTATTTCTTAGTAAATGCTCTTTCTTTCTTTCTGTTTACACTGGCAGGACAGTTTTATCTGTTTGCAGAACATGTGGACAGTGCAGACTGTTGTCCTTTCACCTGGAGCCAAGGCTCATGAACTACATGGTTGAGAGTGTTGGGAAATCTGCATCCTGTTTTACGGTTGGCAAACTTCTGTTGACTGAATACATCAGTTAAGAATCCAAGGCTTTTTCAGGCTTTTCGTGGAGGTTCTTTGCATTAGAAAGTTAAAATAAAGGGTGTTTCTGACAATATTTTGGCTATTTGTGCACCAGCAAGGCCCATATTGAGTTCTTAACAGAAATGAGAGAGCATTGGAGGAAAAGATCAATAGATGTATGAATGAATAGGTGAAGTGAGTCAGTATACAGCTATTCACTGTCCCTGTGCCCGTTTTGTCCTCTCTGTGCTATTTGGATAAAATCTCTTTTATCTCTGCTGGTGCCAGCCTCTGATGCATAAACACTCCAGACTGACTCCCTTTGCTTTGATAGAGGGACAGAAAAAGAAAGGAAGCAAAAACCACATTAGCGTTTCAGCATCAGTAAGAACATCCCGTGTCCGGCCTGTCATTCATTTCATTTTACACCACTTCATTTCTCTTACACAGTTCATTTCCTCCTTGAACTGCACTGAAGTCATCCATGCTAATGTGCTTATATAAGAACTTATTATATCCTGTTGTTTTTCTGGTCAAGGATTTTTTTTTAAATTATTATTACAATATATGTTAATATGGCATTGTCACTAAAACTTATGGCTTCAGGGCATAATTTTTTATGGGCATTTTTACTGGCTCAGTAAGCACAATGACATTTTCTTGAGAAGAAAAATTGCATTTTTATATAAAATAAATTTCAATATAATCTTATTTTTAGAGAATACACTATCGTTCAAAAGTTTGGGTTCAGTAAGCCCGTTTCTGAAAGAAGCATCTTATGCTCACCGAGGCTGCAGTTATTTAATCAAAAATACAGTACGTCTCTAAACAGTAATATTGTAAAATGTCATCACAATTTAAAATAACTAGGGATGCACCGATGTGAAAGTTTTCACTGATACCGATAACCGATAATTCTTTATATTTGAAAGCCGATATGTTGGCTGATAAATCTAAATCCAAATTTTTATATCATTTTTGTGAGCCTGATTGCAATAAAGGTCTACTCATTAAAAGCTACATCCCAAACATTTCAACATAAATCAAACATACAGCAGCCTAGTTTGAACAGTGTACATTTTTAAGAATAGTTTTACTCTCCTATTACCAAATTTCCTCATTAAAAAAAGTCTTACAAATAAATAAAATAATGCATAAATAATGCAAACAAGTCATTTGGACATCGCAATTAACGTTTGTTCTTTTTAAAATTTTATTATTCCTGTGATGGCAAAGCTGAATTTTCAGCAGTCATTACTCCAGTCTTCAATGTCAAATGATGCCTCAGAAATCATTTTATTATGCTGATTTAGTGCTCAAGATATATTTCTTGTCATTTTCATTTCTGAAAACAGTTGTGTTGCTTAGTTGTGCGACATTTTGTGAGAACTGCGATACTTTTTTTTGGTCAGAATTCTGTGATGAATATAAAGTTCAAAAGTATTGATTGTTTTGAAATAGAATTCTTTTGCAACAATAACAATCTTTACTGTTACTTTTGATCCATTTAATGCAATAAGGATGCAACCCCAAACTTTTAATATTGAATGAAATGTATTCTTAAAACAAGAAAAAACTTCTTACCAGTAGCAAAATAAGCTTAATTTAAGACATGATGGTGGTCCTGCTGGGAAGCACAGGCATTGTAAAGCTGTTTCAGTTTGTCATCACATTTATTTTCGGGTGACTTTGTGAAAAGCAAACTGTTGTAGGTATATGAACATATCACCTGCCATCACGTCAAACCGTATGTTTTTCATTATCATTTCCTCTCCACACACTCGTGTCCTCAAACACAAGTATGTGTGTATTTTGTTAGATGTGTTATCTCCAGCTCTGGAATCAGATACTTTATAATACAGCTTTGAAGAACTTTTCATCTCTTTCGCACACTCACACACTCTGTCTCTCACTCGGCAGGGTGGGCTTTAATCTATTTTCACCCCTGGCTTCTTAAGAAAGTAGATCTAATAAGTCAACTTCCTGCTGCGAGAGTCACTCCTGACTAAACTTTGTGTGTGTGTGTGCCGTATGGGAATAGTGGTTTTCTTGAGTCTTTCCCATCTCTCATTTAAGCTCAATTTAAAGGGATAGTTCATCCAAAAAAATGAAAATTCTGTCATCATTTACTCACCCATGTGTCATTCCTAACCTGTATTGATTACCTAAGTTAATTTCTTCTGCAGAAAAGAAGATATTTTTAAGAATCTTGATAAACCAAACAGTTCTCAAAATATCTTCTTTTATGTTCCACAGAAGAAAGATAGAAAGTCAGTTACAGGTTTGGAATGACATGAGGTTAAACAAATGATGATAGAATTTTCATTTTTGGGTAAACTGTCCCTAAAGAGGATAAACTACTCCAGCTAATATATATTAAGAACACAAAAATGACCTTTTAGTACATTATTAATGATGATAACATGTGACGTGCTCATTATATGTTGCTCATGCTGTAACCACTCTGTGAAATGCATTTGGAATTAAATATCCCTAATCACAGCCGAACAGAACAAAGCCAAATCATCTCTGCCCACCTTCTCATTCCTACAAACTCGAATAAGAGAAAGGAAGTGGAAAAACAAAAAAGGAAGCGGGTATAAAACTCCCTCTGTTTTGCATTAAACGAGTCTCTTGGAGACTCTCATCCTGTTTCCATCCTGCCGCTCCTAAAACTCATTACCGGCCCCAAACCCCCCTATTCCTCTTTCTTTATTCCCCTCTTCCCTTGCTCTTCCCACTCACTCTTCCACGCTCTTATCCTCCGTGCCCCATCTGCCCTTCCTGTTACAATGGTTATCAGCAGAACAAAATGGCTAGGGTAATGGTAGATCCCATGTTGGTCTTCATAACTTTGGGTTGGGCTGGTATTGTCAGAGTGAATGGCAGTTTCTATGCCTTAGAAGTTTATAGGTATTACTGTATGCACGCCTTTTTCAAATACACTCATAGTGATGCCTTATTTATCGTGTTGACCTTTGCGATACTTCCACACAGAGAGAAAGACACTGGGCATTTATTGGATAAACCAAAGATGTCATGTATTAGAGTTTCTGTGGAGGAAATGTTGGCTTATAAATGTTTTATGATGTTTTAAAACAGTGATATCTCTGGTAGGACACCCCAAATATAGCTTACTCTACAATGAATATGTCATGGCAGATATGTTGAAGATTACCAGACAGGCAGTCAATTTATTGTGCCTAACTTTTTCCACATAAAAATAGTTTATTCAGCTTTCCAATACATCTTCTCTATGGACTTCCATTCAGACAGAACAGTCTCTTGTCTCCTTGACAGAATTATGGCTTGTTATGTGTTTTTAAGCTAACCTTTAAAGTTTGGAGCTCTGATGACACTGTAATGATGTTATGTACTGCACACCAAAACCTTTGTGATGATAAATGTGCTTTGGTGTGATTTGTTTCCTTGAGGCTAGTCAGTCAGGTAACAAGTACAAGTACAAGTACTCTTAGTTTGGGATGTTTTGAGATTTTTTTTTTTTAATGTTTTTGAAAGAAGTCTCTTATGCTCATCAAAGCTGCCTTCATTTGATCAAAAATACAGTAAAAACAGAAATATTGTGAAATATTTTTTACAATTTAAACTAACTTTTTATTTTATTATATATTTTTAAATGTCATTTGATGGCAAAGCTGAATTTTCAGCAGCCATTCCTCTAGTCTTCGGTGTCACACGATCCATCAGAAATCATTCAAATATGCTGATTTGGTTCTCAAGAAACATGTTTTTATTATTATCAATGTTGAAAACAGCTGTGCTGCTTAATATTTTTGTGGACACTGTGATCCATTTTTTCAGGATTCTGAATATGAAGTTTAAAAGAACAGCATTTATCTGCAATAGAAGTCTTTTGTAACATTATAAAAATCTTTACTGTCATTTTTGGCTGATTTAATGTAGTCTTGCTAAATAAAAGTATCAATTTCTTTTGAAAATAAAAGTTTGTCCCAAATTTTTGAACGGTAATGTATATTGTTATTTTTAAAATTACACAATTGTGTATGTTAGCTTAGCAACATGCTTAAATCACACATATATCTTGAAACAGGAAGCACCTGCCTGTGTTAAGCATTTCAATTCAGTCATTTGTGAGTTTCCTTACAAAAGACAGCTCATCAAGTTTTGGAAAAGAGTTAATAACGTTCAGTTCACAACATAAACCAAAGACGTCATGCAACAGAGGAAATAACTGTTACTCACATATCCCATTGTGGACTCACATGCTTTAATTCCAGGACCATTTTGTTGACTCCTACTTAAAGGTAGCCTTTCTAGAAACGTTTCTCTGTGCAGTGTGGATTGACAGCTGTGGAGTAATTTTTTCAGTAAAAACATCCCGAAGGTTTCCGGCAGGCTGTCTCCTGATCAAAACTAACATTAATACACTATGTTATTCAGCGTTCGACGTTTCCCTCCTGATTTTATCACTTTGCGTCAATGAGGGCTCTGTTTGGAAAGACCATGTGCCTGTTGAGTCCAATGGGTCACTAAACAGTAAACTTGTGAAGACACCAGCTAACCCATGTAAGAAAGTGATTCAAGGACACGTATAACTGGCCAATCTGTGGGCACAGTGTAAATGAAGTGTGCTTTTCACACAGTAAATCAAACAGATGAATGGCGTCTCTGTCCATTTGTCTCAGACAGGGACTCCTCAGCGATGAATAACACTCACAGTTTTTTAGCATTTGCGTTCCTCAGAGAAAGGCTGTTTGTGTGTGTGTACAGGTGCATGTGCATGACCGTGCGCGCGCGCGCGTGTGTGTGTGTGTGTGTGTGTGTTTTTTGGTTGGGGAATAAATGAAGATGAAGACAGGCGCCACTGTTTATTGTGTTTGTGTGTGCGTGTGGGCCGGTGTGTTTGAGGAGTGTCTGCTCTACACGAAAGCCTGAAAAGAAACTGAGGGCCTCGGAGACACACATGGAGCCTGAGTGCTGAGCAGTGTGTGCCATCTAAACAAAGAACAGCTCTGTTTGCTGAAAACACTTTATGCATATGTATCTTTGCTGCTGGGGTTGCTGTCAGGATGACGTTCTCAAAATAATATGCTGTGGTGTCTGCATTTCCTGTTACGCTTGATGCAGGGTAAACTTCCCCAGGCCTGCGTTTAATATTAAAATCCAAATGACTAGGCAAATAGAACTGTCTAAATGTCTTTAGATGTGTAAATGGCCTCAAAAATTAAGATTCAAACACACAATTGCTGCATGCTCTTGCAATTCCTGTTGAAGGAAATGCCTTTTCCATAAACAAATGTCTGGAGGTCTTAACTGACATCAGAAAAGTCATGTCTGCAGCATTTTGTTTGCTCCGTAAGTATACCGTTAGTGGTTTTGTGACGTGTCCTGAAGTCTTCCAGTCTGTAGGTACGACTGGACCGATGTCTCAGGGAGTGTTTGTTGTGCCAGACTCTTGGCTGAACTTCTCTCCTTCTGTCAGCACTCTGTTTTAATTATCGTCCTAATTTACCCCCCTTATTTTTCCAGGGTTGCTCCACTTCAGTCACTTTCCCAGGTGGAGCGGCATCCGGAACGCTATCCGGTCTGGCACCAAACTACCATGCTGGCTTTCCAGAACTTTCTCCCGTGTCCTATCCCTCTTTCTCCTGTTTGTATCCAGATAGCAGGATGCCATACTGTACGTCCTTTTTACCCGTGAATCAGAGTCTGATCACAATCAACACCTGAAAAAGAAATATCAATATATCACTACAGTGTGCCTTAAAAACCTAGACATGAGAACACACACCTGTGTATGGGTGTTTCTTCAACCTTTGACACTTTTATGTCCCAGGAGGAGATTTTTTATTAAACTAACAAATTTTTGTCCAAGCAATAAGCTTTTGAGCAGTGCTCTGACATATGGCACAACAGCAACAGTAACACATTTTTTATCTTTTTCTGTTATATGAAGGTCACATTAAAACTTTCATGTATTCAATTAATTTTGTGTCCTAAAACATGAAAATGAACATTATACATACACACACACACACACACACACACACACAATTATATATATATATATATATATGTGTGTGTGCGTGTGTGTGTGTGTGTGTGTGTGTCACATGAAGAAACAGAACAAACTGAGACGGGCTAAATCCAGAAGAACTGTGGCCACGTCTCCAAGATGCTTCAAGAGACCCACCTGCAAAGCTACCTGAAAAACTATGTGTAAGTTCACATGGGGCAAAAGCTGTTTTAAATGCACAGTGTGCTCACACCAAATGTTAATTTAATTTAGTTAATAGAAGTTATTTGCTAAATAAAATCAATTTATGGCATTATTTCTGAAAGCATCCTCACTTTACAGCATTTTTACCCAAGCGCCTAAAACTTTTCACAGTACTGTAGCTTTGCAGGTAGGTCTCTTGAAGCATCTTGGAGACGTTACCATGGTTCCTCTGGAGTTAGTCTGTCTCAGTTTGTTCTGTTTCTTCATGTCATTCCAGACAGACTGGATGATGATGAGATCAGATCTCTGTGTGGAGCACTGGCTGTTGTCAGACTCCTTGTGCAAACAAAAATCTCACTGGATTATTACAATTAATGGCACAAATAATGTTTGGAAATGTTTTTTGGAATGTTTTTTTCCAATAATGGTTGGAAATGATATTTCCTGCTGACACACTACAGAAAAAGATAGAAATAACTGGTTTCAAACCATTTTTTGTTGGTGAAAATACTTGTGGCCTAAGACTTTTGCACAGTACTGTATATATATATATATATATATATATAAAACCAAGTCAATAAACCTTGACAATAAAGCAGACTTTGACTTTTTGACTTTTGAAGTCGCACTGGTATATTTATAGCAATAGCCAACAATACATTGTATGGTTCAAAATGATCAATTTTTCTTTTATGCCAAAAATCATTAGGATATTATGTAAAGATCATGTTCCATGAAGAAATCCAAGAAGTAAATATATAAAAAATTATTATTTTTTATTTAATAATATACATTGCTAAGGACTTCATTTGGACAACAAGCAATTTTCTGCACCCTCAGACTCCAGATTTTCAAGTAGTTGTATCTCGGCCAAATATTGTCCTATCCTAACAAACCATACATCAATGGAAAGCTTATTTATTCAGATGATGTATAAATCTCAATTTTAAAAAAAACTGACTCTTATGACTGGTTTTGTGGTCCAGGGTCACATATATATTTTTTGTTTACCAAATAGATAACAGTGTTAGTGAAAAACATGAGACATGACACGTAAAAATTGTATTTAATTCATTTCATTTACATAAAATACCAGCTATTAGCCTTAGAAAGACTTTATATTTTATAAAAGTAATTTTTTGTTTCAATAAAATTAACATTGTTTATTTATTTATTTTCTTGCATTTTTTTTAATAAAAATGAAATACTAAAACTGAAATAGAGTCAAAAGTCAGTCAGATTACTTCAGTCCACACTGCCAAATATCCAAATATGGGTCATGCTGGTGAGTGTGATGTAAAGGGTATTGGATTTTTTAACTTCCTGTTTCAAAAGGAAATCCACCAGCACAGGACAAACAAACTACAAACAACTACGCTCATCAAGCAATTTTATGTGGCCTTTAAGGATGCAAGCAATTCAAGAGCATGATGAATCATGAGTGTGGTAAATAAATGAGGTAAATAAGTAGAAAGAGAGGAGGTGTTCTTCATTAATAACAGTAAGCCGCGCTGGTGTGGCTGTTTATAGTGGGGGGACTAACAGCAGTGCAGAGAGCAAATGTAATCTGCCCCTCTCAGTAAACAGTCTGTCATAGTAATGGCTCTGAAAACAAACGATCAGCTCGCTTCTGGGGCCCCACCAAAGAACTTTAACACACATGCGCCCTCTGGAAGCTCTTTAACCAGGGGCCTACCTTCAAGCGAGGTGGAGGACAGCTTCCTGCATCCCGTCCTGAGTCTCTGAGGAGTGTGTGTGTGTATTTATTTGTGTGAGAATGAATGTTTGTGTGTGCCTTGGGAGCAGCGGTGGACACCAGAGAGACATAGATTCAGGATCTCCATGGCGATAAGGAAGTCACCAGGAAGGAGACATCCCAGACCCCTTCTAGCACCCAGACTGACAGACTCCCCCCAAACACGCTCGCACAAACCGACTTTCGACACACACTCCGCATAAATACACACGTACACATTCCATCTCTCTCTGCCTAATTAAATGACAGAGGCGCTATTCATGTTTCATGAAAAAGAGGAGAAAAATAACATCAGCTATATCCGATGGCCTGATAAGTGAGATGAAGAGAGACCAGAGCTTCAAATGGCCATCCTGACTAAATTAGGATTTGTGCTCATTTTCCCATAGAGAACCCCACTGTTTCATTCCACACACAGCTGTGCATCGGCTAGTTCTGCCTGCAAGATGAACGCTAATTGCTATTCTTGTTTGTATCGCTTTACCAATGTTTGTAATCATTGTTTAAAGTTGTATGTCGTCTTCATCGTTTTAAAGTGCAGGCATTTTGATGTGTGCTTAAGCAGAGGATGTTTAAAAATCTACCTCATTAACGTCTGCCACCGAAACTCATTGTGTTTTGTGTTATAATGGTTGATGTTCCTTTATTTTACCCACAAATTAAAATAACTCACCTTCATGTTGATCCAAATCTGGGTGACTTACTTTATTGTCTGAAAAACAGATTTTATTCATACAATGAAAGTCAGTGGGGTCTGGTTTTCACTGTATAGACAGTAAACATTCTTCAAAATATCTTCTCGTCTGTTCCACATACTGATTTGGAATGACATGAGGATGAGTAAATGGTGATGCGATTTTAATTTGAACTACTAGGTAAACTATTCTGGTCACACCTTATTTTAAGGTCCAATTCTCGCTATTAACAAACCATTAACTACTACTTTTGCCTCAACAAACTACTAATTTGCTGCTTATTAATAGTAAGGTAGTTGTTGAGTTTAGGTATTGGGAAGGATTAGGGATGAAGAAAATGTTTATGCAGAATTTGTTCTTTATAAGTACTAATAAACAGTATGTTCATAATAGGCATGCTGATAAGCAATTAGTAAATAGTGAGAATTGGTCCCTATACTAAAGTGTTACCAATATTTCTTTAAATCTGATAATGTAATTTTAGAGCAAAGCAAAAAAGTCAATTTAGGCTCATTGGAAAAACGTGCCTGTGACAACATTTCATGACACTTTCAAGGCTAAATGTCCAGTGAGTGGCCATAAAAGCATGTTTAGTTTTATCTGAAATAGATAAATGTGAATCTGGCAACATCTTATTACACTGGTTGTTGTACATATCGCAGCAGTTAGGAAATTAATTGTCCGATGAGTGGTGCTCATTGGAGTTTAATACAACTGTTTTTGAAAATACCACCTACACTAAACCCTACCCTAAACTATTATTGTTAACAAAAGCAAACGTGAAACAAAAAATATGCCATTTTATCTTGATTCTGCAAGTCATTGAATGCTGCACCAGGTGAGCTACTGAGCAAGTTTACTACATCAGAAAAACCATACATATAGTATATGGGGGAAGTTGTGGCCTAATGGTTAGAGAGTCAGACTCGTAATCGAAAGGTTGCGAGTTCGAGTCTCAGGTCCGGCAGGAATTGTAGGTGGGGGGAGTGAATGTACAGCACTCTCCACCCTCAATACCACAACTGAGGTGCCCTTGAGCAAGGCACAGCATAAGGTGAGGTGATGGTGCGGTGCCCTCCCCGGGCGCCACAGCACAAATGGCTGCCCACTGCTCCGGGTGTGTGCTCACGGTGTGTGTGTGCACTTTGGATGAGATAAATGCAGAGCACAAATTCTGAGTATGGGTCACCATACTTGGCCATATGTCACTTTCACATCACTATGGAGCTGATTATATGATGCAAATTTCAAAATATTTAGACAGTTTACAATCATGCACTATGGTAAAAGTTTTTGAGGCCATAGTATTTTGCAAGAAACTGCATGAAAATAGTTATTTGTTATAATTATTGTTCAGTTAATTTCAGTTTGAAACTGCAGTGAATTTTATGTATGTGTATGTGTTTTTGAAGTTTTCAATGAGCTTATGTTAGAACGTTTCTAAAACTAGCCTTAAATTAATGATTGAAGAATCTGCATTTGATGCTTGATATTTCCTTGTACTATCTGTGGTGACTTTTGGGAGATTATCCCACAGACGCTATTTTAAACAATGTGTTTAAAGCTGTCGCCATGTATGTAAACATATCCATCTTCTTTCTCATGCTTCTGTGAAAAAACAGAAGCCCCTTGGACAATAGACGATAAACAGAGGCTGTGCTTGTGTGTGTTTGCACTGTGGCTTTTCACATTAGTTTTCCTCACATATTTTTGTGTTTGTGTGTGCGAGCGTGCACGCATCCGTTTATCATTTGGTCATTAGCCATTAGCGGCAGTGTTGTGAGTCAGCGTGAGCAAACAGACATGGAAAGATTGGACAGGTTAGAGTGAGATAAACAGCTCTACCATTTTCTCCCTCAAACTCACACATATAAGCAAACATAGGGAAAATGAGAGGTCAAAAGTCACTGGAGTAGTACATCTATGCCAAACTTGACCTTTATTTTTCATTATGTGATTTGATTTTCTTTGCTCTTCTTTATTTTGATTGTTAATTAAAAGATAATTCTTCAAAACTTAACTGTTTCATATATGTTAAAACATATCACATATCCAGTAGTAAAGCTTTTGATCAGCCTTCAAGTGGATTTTAGTATAATGTATTCTTTTCTAAGTTCTGAGTAGATCTAAGTAGAGGATAAACCCAAACCCATTAAGGCAGTTTTTAAATGGACGCAATATTTAAATAATTTAAATGGACAAACATTTACAGCTATTGTGATTTATCCTTTAAAACTAGAATGATTGAAGTATTTTTCTATAATCATATTAGGGGACAGAAAATAGCCTCTAATATTATGTGAAGAATCACCCCATGGCTATTCAGATCAGCCTATTCAGTTCTCACTGGAGGATATTTCATCGAATTTAAATAGTTTTCATCATAATAAGGACACAAAATAAGAGGGAAACACAGAAGCAGAGAAATAAAGAGTTGAATAAAGGAGTCATAGTAGGAGACAGATAGACATGACAGGAGGAATAGACTATATGTTGAGGTCTGTGGGTGGGCTGCTCGGATTAGCCCAGAGGACACAGAGACACAATGGCTGCCTACGGACTGGTCTCTATGAACACACGCTGTCTGACAGGCATGAAAAAGCCACCACCTTACTGAGAGGTCAAAGGTCATTAAGCATCAGGATGCTCACTTACTGATGCAGATTTAATTCTATAAGACTTCAACTTTACCTCTCACTTAATGTTAAGTTTTTCTAAATGTCTTATTTTTATAAATAAATAAATACACTTCCATTCAAATGTTTGGGGTCAGTAAGAATTTGATTTTATTTTTTAAGTTAAAACTTTGTTCAGCAAAGTTATATTAAATTAATATAAAAAGTGACAGTTAAGACACTTATAATATTACAAAAGAATTTCTGTTTCAAATAAATGTTTTTTGAACTATATTTATCAAAGAATCCTGAAAAAAGTGTCATGAAAATATGTCTTAAAAATTAGTCTTAAAAATATTAAGCAGCACAACTGTTTTTAAATGATAGATAGATAGATAGATAGATAGATAGATAGATAGATTAGAAGCTTTGTTATTAATTATAGTAAATATTCTAATAAGCAAAGAATATTGAAAGAAAGCCTTGAATACATGCAGAATACACACAATAAATGTATGGTTATGGTTTTATGTTTATATTTTATGGCACTCTCATGATCATCTTGCTTGCTCTTTTTGTTCCTGCAGATTTTCATATTGCTTTCATATTTCATGTTACTAAAACTGATTGGTTAGCATTGTATTTTTGTCACTGAAAAGCTATTTACTAATAAAATGGAATATTTTACAGTCCAATATACAGTCCTTTTGTCAGCACTGTGGTGCAGCAGTAATGTATGTGCTGTAGACACATAAGGACCCCAGTTCTACTGGATATACAGGTTTGAGTCTGGCCTGCAACATGTCCTAATGGACAACACACAAAAAAAAGAAAAACTCAGCAATAAATAAAAAAATTTTTTTTAATGATATTCCTAAAGTTTAAATAAAATTCTGTGACTTAACTATAGGGATTTCTGTCATTTTAGCTCTACTTTATGTTTAAGAATACATAAATATCACAGCCTTGGAAAAAAAATATAATCAAAACAAGTGTTTGAGTCTCTGGTAAGGAGGTTTGTTTATGTATGAATGAGGCCCAGAGTTTCTCAGAGGCCTGCACACTGTATTGATCCCTGTTACCACAGTCTCCTCGGCTCCACGTCTAATCCTGCTTAGATACACATCTACTGTAGTTCTGATCAGAGCTGCCTGAGATGTTTGCAGTGTTACTGTGAGAAACACATGCCGACGGACCTCGTAGCGGCGCTTTAGAACTCAATACCTCAGGAATCCACAGGTAGTGTTTTAGTCCTGTCATTATCCTGCCTCAGAAACCCACTGCACCGTCAGCACAGACAGCATTAAAATACCGCAGTTATTAAACATCAAACTTCAGCCCTCGGCCCGTCACAGAAAGAGACCTTTGTACCTCTGTGTGTATGTATCTGTAAGCGTGAGTGAGGAGAGAGAGAGAGAGAGAGAGAGAGAGAGAGAGATTCCTGTTAACGCAGTGTGTTAGACGAATGTCTGTTTAGAGTATCGCATTTCTCTCAGGATCCTGCGGTGGGTTTTTATGTCAGTGGATGGATTGAAGTCCTGTAATGTCTCATAAGCTTAAGTCAATACGTGTGGAGGAAACCCAGTTCACTGTTAGCTTGTGTTTCTAAGACCACCGTGGCACCGCTCTGCTCCGTGTCAGGCTGGAGGGATGTAAAACGTAATGAATTAGTGAACCGAGGGGATTCGAATCCTGAACGCTTAGAGCTGACGAACAAAGATCTAGAATATGTCAAATGAAAAAATGCACATACCAAATAAACCTTTTTTTGCTTTGTTTTGTTCTTTTAGGACTTTATGCAATGCATATCGCCTCTGGCTTGCTCAGTTGGGGACACTTAATTTCTAGCGATTATCGTCAATTTGATTTCACAGATACTAATTAAACTAAACTGAACTAGACAGTGACATCTCTGAATTCAATAATGAAATGCCTTTAACTGAAAATTTAATGTTTAATCTTATTATACATTACTGACACTCTATCCTCCAATTTGATACTGTTAAGTGCTTTGACACAATCTGTATTGTTAAAGCGCTATATAAATAAAGGTGACTATTGCTCCAAAGCAGCTACAAAGACATCTCTTATTTTTAAACATGTTCAGACATCCTAAAATGAACAAATTCCTGGGTTTAGCATATCCAGAGATAATAAAAATGGTGTAAAGTATGTGCATTATTAACTTTTTCAGTGTTTACCCTTTGCATTTTTGTTATTTTTCATTTTGTTAGTTTTGTAATCCCTCTGCTTTTTATTTATTTATTTATTGTATATTTATTTATTTATTTAGCTGTTTGAGGTAGGCATACCAAATCATGACTCTAAAGATCAAATGAGATGTTCTTGTCTTCAGTGTCTTGAAATTTACCACATCAGCAGGACAAAGAGTTTAAATAGTGAGTTTCCGTCATCACTGGACTAACAACACAATTGTGCTGTACAAGGAAGTCCATAATAAACTTAACTTCCTGAGGATGCTCCTGTCTTTCAATATGTGCATAAAGCTAATTTTCTACAAGCCTTTAGTGACCATTGTGTTTTACTGCACTGTAGTCTGTATGGTGAACCACTACCCGCTCAAGTGAAGCCTGTCAAGAGGGTCAGTTTGCTGGAAGCAAAGTGAGTATAAAAGATCATACAAACTGAACCAACAACTGCTGGCCATGCCAAATCTCTGTCCAAATGTGAGCAGTGCCAGGAATGATGCCATTACCAGGCTGAGAGGGGTGCCATACGTGTGTCATAGCCTGACTCACTGAGAACTAAATCAACAGGCAAACAGCGCCAACAAGCTCTGTGTCATCACATAAACTATTTCCAGTAAAGAATGATTAATCCAGAAATTACACACAGCACACCCACCAAACTATACGAATTCCTAGAAATCAAATCAGAAGCTGATATCCAAATAAGCAGAAAATCAAATTCAGTATGAGAGACAAAAAAATGCAATAAATATAGATTTGCTGTAACCAGATCGACATTCTGTTAGATAGGCGTGAAAGTGCATCTGTACAAAAGCACATGTTTCTGGACACCATGACTGCAGGGTACAGTGTCTCAAGGGAAAAGGACTATGAATTATGAAAAGTAATAACTATCATCTGTTTGTACAGTCTGGAGATGTGAAGATTAGAGGACAGTGCATCTCTGGTTAGCTGTGTTTGTAAAGAATGGCCTTTTGTATACAGTAGTGCACACTAACATTAGTGGTGCCACACCAGAGTCTGAGTCCTGTTAGAAGGGGGAGACAAGTGCTCTTTCTCTTTCATTCTTTCTTTCTGTCTGTCTTTTTTTATTTTTTTATTTTTTTGTCTGTCTCTCAATAAACTAAAAAATTGAGCTTGGTTTGTGAAATCTCAACAGGCAAAATATTAAAACGTAATTTAGGTAAAACAGTAATATACTGATATTAACATATAACACATTATACTGATAATAAATATAATATTTATTATTATATTATATTATTATACTCTAAATATGCTACTACTACTACTACTACTACTACTACTAAAAGTAGCTAATAATATAAATGAATAATAATAATGATCATTTTAGACACATAAAATTAAAATGTAGGTTAAGATAAATAATAATAATAATAATACTGATATTATATTATAGTATATTATATTATACTATACTATATTATATTTTATTATATTATAACATACTCTAAATATAATGATAATCATAATGACAATTTTATAGACTTTTTTCAGTGATTTGAGACTTACGAGGTATCTCTTTAAGACCTTAATAGGATAGTGTGCTAAATCACTACATTAAATTGTTCTAGAGTTGTGATGATTGTGAACATCTGGACTACATAACGTCAAATCCTAGTCACTGCAGCAATTAAACAGTCTCGTTCTGCCCCCTTCTGGACGTAAGCTGTAATATTTCGAGTTCGATAAAGTTCTATATCATTGGTTTTCCCATTCCGTTCCTTGAGGTCCCACTGTAGTACACATTTTAGATGCCTACTTAAACAACTACACCTGATTCAATTCATCAGCTTGTTAGCAGAGACTTCAAGACCGGAAATGGGTTTGTCAGGTAAGAGAAATCTAAAAAGGTGCTGTGTATTGGGCATCAGGGGTTTATATGCTACTGATATTTTAATTTTATTTATGATATTCTGGTACTTTAGTGTTTAGATATAGGCTGTAATTATGCATACTAAAAGAAAAATTAACTACATATCACTTCACAAGTCCTATATTCAGAGACTGAAAACAACATTGTTTTCCATGTCATACTAGGCACATTTCATATTTTCTTTGATATAACTCCAGGCATATCCTAGAATATCAATGAACAAAGCAACGAAAATAGGCAGCCATTAAATAATTAAATAATTGTACCAAACCGACCACAAGGTGCCAGTAAATTCATTCATTTATGTGCTGGCCGCATCCAAAGTATTAGAAGCCCTATCAGCTTGAACTCCAATGATTTCTGCTTGCAGCTGTATTTTTCATTATTTTCTTCAGTCCCTTAATACACAAGATCAATGACACACTCAGAGTTGTATAACCTCTGTTTATTAGTTTCTCAAAGGCATAAGAAAATATATTGATTATGTTTTAGAAATGATTTGGTGTGTGTGCGTAGGCGTAGGGTGTAGATAAGTGATTATTTTGAGTGACACATTTTTGACACCATGTAGAATTTTTTGTCCCTTTACTGTAATTTTTAATCTTTCACTGTGCATTATAAAGGTCAGAGAATACAGTCTCTGTCTCACCCCCTCCACCTTTCACTTCAGAACCTATCGGCAGGGGGAAACCCACTTCCTCACTTGAGCTCTGCTGACCATGCTCTCTTTTTCACAAGAAAGGACACTTTTGTTTCAGTGTCGCTATGTGGAAATAGTTTTGCACGTGTGATTGCGTTGCTTCTTGTAAAGTGTGATGTCAACTTTATTGAAGCTCAGCAGCAACTGGACACTCCAGTGAAGCAAAGCGTCTCACATAATCTGGTCTCCACACATTCTTAAAACTACTTACATGTTGGTGAAAAATTAAATATACAGATTTCTTTTAATCAGTAAATAGTCCTATTTTGAATCATAAGTTCTGATTCGATTGCATCATGGAAATGGTTGTGCATCACCTCTTAAAATAATTTCAATATACCGTTTACGATTTTCCAAAACTTTTTTACTCGGAAAACCCTGAACACCTTTTTTTCCGTACTGAAAGTCATTGCATAGATCATTTCCTGACCTTTACTGCAATGATAAAGTTTGAATTTACCCACTTAATGGCATAAACCTAGTTATATTTATCATCAGTCAAAATGTTCATTTTTATTTTACGCTTGCTGCTGTTGGCTTCATAAATGTGACCTCAACACTTCCACCACACGTGTAATACTTTTCCAAGTGATGAATCACACATTATTCATCTTTTTTAGTACATTAATTTATTTGATAATTTCCCCCAAGTATAGTAAAAACAGAGGTCAGTTTTCGTCTTAGGTGATACTATCATTTATCACACACAGACTCTCCGGTCTTTCCAGAATGACTAAGAAACTTCTGAAGAACTGTTTATTGATTGAAACAGCCAAATGTATTTTTAACTTTGCTATCTGAAATTACAACCTTAGATTATAAGTTCTGATAAAATAGCCATCAAATAAAAGCAAAATTGACAGAATATTGGCTTTACATATTTATCCAATGTATCAACATATGAAAGGCTGCAAATATGCTAATTTGTGATATACTTTTTCAGACATGAACGTGCAGACTGCAGCTCTTTCATACAGATGTACAGACAACTAAATTGCTTTGGTGTCACAACATGTTTATGGAGTCACTTGTTATTAATTAAAAACACTGGGTTTATCTGGAGGGTCTATTACATTTTTGTCCGAGTGCACATTTCATTGTCTTGCATTGCAACTACTCAACAAAAACACATTCCATGGGAATAAAACCCTGAGATGATTTTCCGTATTGCCTGAAAACACTTCCTGGAAAAAGGAAAAAAAAAAAAAAAGTAGTGTGCTTTTTGGCAACCCTTATTTTTACAATGGTTAGAATTAAGACAAGGCACTCACATGGGGATTGCAAATATACATTATTCTAAACCAAACAACCATTAAACTGAAATTATTTACTGAAATGAGTTACTAAGGGCACAGACAGACTAATGTCAGTGGTCAAATATTTAATAGACTCACACAAATTATTATTGATATTTCACAAAAACCCAACACATGTAGGTCAGAACACATATAGTTTCTGATAACACAGGCCTGCCTTTGTAGTTCACTGGAGATACATACGTTCTTAACATACATAGCACTGCTATGGTCAAAAATCAGAAAAAAAATTAAGCAATGATAATGTAATATAATATGAATCATTTTCATGAATATTTCAAAGCACAGGTTTACTCTCATTAGGGCCCGCCCCTTATGTGATCAGATATGGAATACATAATCAATACACCTAGCACAGCTACAGTGATTTGCAATTTTATATATATATATATATATATATATATATATATATATATATGACAAAAAAACAACATTAGGAAATATTAGTCTGTATTAGGGATGCACAAAGTCAATATTGGATTTTTAATTGTTCATGCACATTTCCTTTATTTTTGCATTTCGATTACCTTTAGCATCATCTATAGCTTACTTAAAGTTATTTTTATAATAATTTAAAATCACTGTTGAAAGTTGCTTTTAGCAAGTCTAAAAATGAATATTTTCATACTGTACTTTATAATGTTGTGATGCCTAAATAAAAAAGTTTTTTGTTTAAACAAAATAGTGTATGATTTTAAAATCAGCCATTTACTGTTATCATCCAAACAGAAAAATAATTATAGGCTTATCTGTATTGGCCAGATTTTAATATTGGTGCATCCCTAGTATGTATTTCATATACATATGATATATTCATGCTCTCAGAACACAGACAAGGAACTGCATTAACAAAACCACATCTCAAAATCTGTTCATCAAACAATAAAAACCACAGTTCTGTCTTCTCTTCAAGAAGTCCATCTCTAATTGGACAGCTCATGTTAAACTGCTGTCCAATCAGCGTAGACTGTCCTCATTTAGGACACCATACAGTATATGCTGAATCATCTTGTCCACGAAACTGATCCATATATGCAATTCTGACAGCATTTATATGAATGCAAACTATACAAGTACCCCACTGGTCCTCAGTAAAAATCCACCTTAGCTAGCCATATTCACTAGATGGTGGCCCTCTAACCAGATTGTAGTAGCCAGCCAAGGCGCCCAGATCTATATAGAGAGAACCTTTCTTTTTCGAGTGCCCAGAATCCTCAGTGTACAAGGAAGAATCTGAAAATAGAAGAGTACAGGATCTTAAGCATGCAATTAAATGAATTTGACATGGTATACTGTATGTGCGTGTTGTGTGATGTACCTTGGGTGCTGTCTGAAAGCTGACTGTGCTGTCGCAGCAGTGGATGTGTGCCTTCCTCCAGTGCAGAATCCAGACTCCAACAGCGTGGCTGGTCCTCCCGAGAAGGATGAAGGGCCTCCTCATTCAGTAATTCGGTGGCAGAGCTCCTCCGTGCAGGGACCCTATCGAGGGCATGATCCAGGAGCCTCCGCATCGCGGGGCTACAGCTTTCAGGTATGTCCTCCAGAGGAGGGGCCTGCTTGTGGATCTGCAAACACAGATTGTGAAAATCAATGGTGGAACAGGTGCATTCGCAAGAAGCCACACACAAAGAGACACTGTACATGAATTTACATTTGTTTACATGAAAAGGAACTGTAGTGTGTGAAAAGGGAACTGAAACCAGTTGGGCTGCAGTACAAATGTTGAACGCAAAAATAATTTTTTTATAGAGCCAGCTTTCTGTCTGCCTCCATTACATGGGCAGGTCTTAAACTGAAACATGCAAACTAATCTGCAACACATAGGGGAAGCTTAAAATACTGAAATTAGATTTTTTTTTTTTTTTTTTTTTTTAAATAAAAGGGATATTTGGAAACTGCTTGCAATAGAAAGAAGAACTTGCCATCACAAGTTCTATCTTGTGATCCTTTGCTTTATAGTGGCTAAAAAACTAATAAATTAAAAACTTTGTAAATAAAGTATTTAGAGAATTATTATGATTATTAAAATTATACAGAATTAGCATCCTTTGCTATATAGCGGTTTAAAGAGAAAAAAGAAAGAAAAAGAAAACTAATAAAGAAAAAAAAAGACTACAAAAATTTTGTATAGAATTGTTATTATTATTATTATTATTATTATTACCATTATATAGAATTAGCATCCTTTGCTTTACAGAGAAAAAGAGAAAAAAACTAATAAACAATTATTATAATTATTAAAACGGTACAGAATTACCATCATTTTCAGTTGTTTAAATGAAACAAATAAATAAAAAGAAAACTAAAACAGCAAAAGCTGAATAATAATAATAATAATAATAACAATAATAATAAGTTAATACAATTATAAAGAATTATTAGAATTATTATTAAAATGACAGAATCAGCATGAGACATGCTGTGCTAACAGAGGCCCTTATGTCATAAAGTTATGACATCAGCCTGCACGACATTTCTGTGTTTTTTTCTGTGGTTAATGTATACATTCATTTTATACGGTGAGGTTTTGCCACGTTCAGGGACTTCCCCTATACTGTTGCAGTAAAATACATACAAACAAAATACAATTAAAGAGTAAGAAGTTCAATGCATCTTGCTGAAATCGAATAAGCACACTCACTATGTAAAGGTATGAGGGGTAGGCTGTTCTGGGATATCGCCTAACCCATGGAGGGCTTCCACTCAGCATGTGTATGATTGTGGTTCCCAGACTGTAGATGTCAGTCTTTGTGTTGTGTCCTCGACATAAAACCAACTCTGGACTCATGTACATCTGTACAGAAAGAAAAACAAGAAATATGGCAAAAACCCCAATGATCTCAGAACTCACATATGCAGAGGCTTTCAATAGCAATTTGCACTGGACTGGACTGGCTGCTTTCTACTGTTCAGTCACTCTGAATAATATAAATATGAAAAACAACTTCTGATGTAATAGGCAAATGTTCTAGTGAACATCTGGTGAGCTGCTCACTGTACTGCCTTACAGTGAACAACTTTATTATTCTATGTGGGGAATCTTCAGTGCTGGTCAACAAGGCATGCTGGACTTTCCAAGTGGGGCAAAAGGTCAACACTGAGGCACCTAATGTTCATGTGTCCTTTTGGGCCTTTCCCAGAGTTTGTTAGGGAACAGAATGTCAGCTAAGAGTGGGGAAAAGTGTGTCTGTGTGTGCATGTGCCTTCTGGCTTTTCAGATCTCCTTTCAGAATCACCATTTAACTATTTTAAAAATGTACATACAATAAGACAATACATATTTATGACTTGCTAAAGGACATCTGCCACCAGCGCAATCAGGAACTGCCTAATTCCCCATTGTATCTCAGTATAGACTAAACTAACATTTAGACACAACCCCAGTGGCAGACCAAATATGGAAAAATGTAAGTGTGCAAAGTGACCTCAAACATACTCACCTCTGTGCCACGTAAGTCCCGAGGAACATATACATCATCCTTCATCTGTACTGTAAGCCCAAAGTCCACCAGCACAGCTTTTGCGGACATCAGCACAATATTACTGGCTGCAGGGACAAAAATTAAACTTAGGTAAGCTAAAAAACAACATTCAGAAGCATGTAGTAATATTTGAGAAGTTACAGTAACTTTTGCAAAATATAGGTTGTTCAGTTCTTGTTTGTGCTGCATAGCGAGACAAACGCAGCAAGGCGATGTTTTCCGGAAGCAGAGTAAGGTCATTACTCATGGGATGGCTTGAATAGTTTATGAACAGATCATCAGAAGTCTCAAAGCCCCCCTTTTCTTGCTCTCCCTCCATATTTCACACTACTTGAAATAACATGTTTCCTCTCCAAGCCAAATGTCAAAAAGCCAGTCCTCAAAACCACTAAGCAGGTTACTGTGATTGGTCACTCATTTCACATTATTCTCTCAGTCTTACTGAAATCTGAAAACGCTAGTTAGATGGGTGGCCTGTTGAATAATCCCTTGAAAGTAATACATTTGTGCAATCACGTCTGTCTCTTCCTGCTCTCACTCTCCTGACTGGAAATTCCAGACACTTGAGAAGTCATGAGCTGCAGCACTGATTGGCTCCTGCGTATGACTAAACAGCAGCAGAATGTTGTCAGCCACAACCCTACCATATTAAATTATGTTGTATTCCTCGTCTTTGAAGGGCATGAACTAAAAACACTTCTCTAGCCTGTGGCCAATTCTTTGTCAATCATTTAACATTGCTGCTTCATCTTGATAGCCTCATTTTAAGTTCCGTCAAATAAGCTAAATACCTTCCTTGACCACACAGTCATTACAGAGCACCTCTGTTGCATTTAGGGGGGAAATAACAGTGGTTTGGTGTGTCTGTGGTTTGCAAAGAAAAAAGTACTGAACTGCTTTTGAACCTTCTTTTGAAATGTGTTTTGCACATTCAATTCGGAGCAGCTGAGGTAAAGTGGTCATAAACAATCTGTTTGGCAGGAAACTGCAGTGATATTTCAGAAAAACTCCTTTATGATGCAATCCAAAGCTCTTACGTTTGATGTCGTGGTGTATAATCTTGTGAGAGTGCAAGTACTCCAGGCCTCGCAGAACCTGCTGAGAGACCCAAATGATCTCGAACTCTCTCATTGGACCACAGCTATCAAGCTTCTCCAGAACTGAGCCCCCTTCACCCGCTTCCATGAACAAATGCACTGTCTGCTCCCACAGCAATGCCCCATACAGCTCTGCTATGTTCTCATGCCGGAACCGGGCTTGGATTTCCACGTCTGCAGGCTTGAAATGTTCCACAGGAATCTGGAGAGAAAGAACACCTAAGTTACAAATTTCAGACATTATGGAAGTGCACCAAAAATGAGCTTTGCTCATTATACTTGTATGCATAAAAGATGCTATGTTAACATTCCTATATGCAAATAATTTGATAAGAAAGACAAGATACAGAAGACTTAGAGAAGGTAGAACCAACACTGTAAAATATTTCCCTATATACCTTCACAATATTAATTACAAGATTTCCAAAGTACTGAATTATTGGTAATATTTACACCAGGCTAATTATATATTTGTCTGTTTTGGATGTTTATTATATTCATGCCCATTCGAACAATTAACAGTATTTCCAAAATTTACCAACATCTCTGTCAATGGACAATGCACAGTTTTGGAGTAAATTTTGAGCACATTATTTTTTTTTTACAAAGTAATTTATTAGATTTTGTCATTTTATAGATTATTTTTGCCTTAATCAGAATTTATCGCATATGCTAGTGTTAGTGACAAGAGAGCGTCTGCAGTTATGCGTCTCCAAGAAACACACATGGAGTGGGGCGTTTCTTAATGATTCACTGCTTTTGAACGAAACGGTTAAGTGAATTATGTAATGACTCACTCATGAAGACAGTTGCTTGTTTACTTCCTAAATGAATTTGTGTTTTTGAACAAACTGGGTAAATTGATGATTCAATGACTCATTTACAGGTAATGCTGTATCAAACAACAGTTATATTACTTGATTCTACCAGACATCGACCACCTTTATCACTAACTATTTGATCAAAACGTTAGGCCACAACAAGAGGGTGTATATTTTTGTACAAGTCAGCAATAACCTGTTAAATTGACCACGAGTCTGAAATGTCTCCCACTAGACATCTGCACTCTGCCACACAGCTGAGACACTGTCTCTGTGGGCTGCATGTTTCCACGGGGGCGTTCCTGTCAGCTTCCTGTGTGCGTTAGAGCCATTCTCAGTTTCTGTTCAAACACTGCATGCTGCACGCTGACCCTCTAAACATT